>PVKH010011160.1:0-17892 GCA_004027955.1 Chaetophractus vellerosus | reverse complement strand
TCTGTGTCTGCTTGTCTCCCCCAGCGGGGGTGACCCGCCGAGCATCGCCCTTGCCCAAGGGGGCTCGCCTTTTGCCCGTGGCGGTGTGCCCCGCCCACGGCGGCTTGCCTTCTCAAGGTGGTCTGCCCGCTCTGGGAGGCCCTGGGGACCGAACCCGGGGCCTCCCATGTGGTAAACTGGCGCCCTACCAACTGGGCTATAGCCGGCCCCAGATCCTTTTATTATATACCCTGGACTCCCTCCACCCTCTGCTTTATGGCTTTTTATAGAAGGTACATTAAATGTTGCTTTTGTTCATATTTTCATGCTGCTTACATTTTTTCTTTGTGTGATGTTCCATTTTTCCTCCAGTATTCCTTCTCTCACTTGTAAATAAATGCTGGTACAAAGGTTTTGATTTGTACTTTAACTTTGTTACATAAATTTGATATGCTACCCATATCATTTTGTAATTCAACATATTTGAGAGGCAAAGTATGCAGAAAAAAAATTTCAAAATATCACATCCTTTTACTCCATGTAATAGGAGCTATTTCATCTTAAAATTAATGTAGTAATATATTCAGCACAAGAATTTACACATTCTTTTCTGTATATAGTTCAATTTTCACTTCAGAATACAAAAGCAAATAATTATAACTTCAAATGTTATTTTGATGAGCAGTGTTGGAAGTTGGAACTATAATAAAAAGGTGGATGAAAATTCTCTTTTATCCTTTGAAGACAATAAAAGACATAAATACTAGACATAAAGAAATTTATACCTATTTGACTAGATCAGGGTTTAGCAAACTAGAGTCTGTAGGTCAAATTCTGATTGCTACTCATTTTTGTAAATAAAGTTTTATTGGAACACAGCCATGCTCACTTGTTTATGTATTATTGTGTATGGATGCTTTCATGCTACAATAGTTGAGTTGAGTATTTGTGACAGAGACCATGGTATGACCTACCAAATCTAAAATATTTACTCTGCCCCTTTATAGAAAGGGTTTGCCAACCTGTGGTCTACATAAATGGGGGAAAAAAGTAAGTCCTACCACATGCTGTGCACCTCATCTTTGTGACCTCATTTAATCCCTTACAGCAATCCTAGGGGAAAGATTACAGTTGAATCCCTATCAGGAACCTAATTCTTATAAATATTAAATCCCAAATACTATCACACCTTATTTTGGGGGAAAAGAAAGAATCAGAAAGAATCCAAGTAAAATTTTTCCACAAGTGACCTACCTAGACTGGGATCCTACAAGAGATGGCTATATCTCTTCAAACAGCTACTATGACTATTAAATAAAGAATCTTAGCCTTCATATTTTTAAGACATAATCATTTAGCACTTTTAAAAGGCCACTTTTGCAAATCTTAAGTGTAAGAAGAGGATACATTTTCTGATTTCCAATTAGACTGATCCAGGAACTTGCTGAGCCTTACTTGAGAATACTGACTAAGTTGGTTTAATCCTTTAATCCAAAACAACCCACACAAAAAAACAATAAACATTCTCCATTGAAAATGTTTTTCCTTCCACATTTCCAATTCTCTGGTAGAAATGAATACATATTCTACTGGTTTCTAAATATATATATTTATATTCATTTCTAACTAGAGACTGATGAGTCTAAAATGTTAATTTTTGCAATTAGACTTAGGCCCATGAAATGCTACAGCAAAATGAACAGTTATTTAACTTAGCCAGAAATGATTGTATACATTTTTCTCTATCTCCCCCCCAAAAATGATGATTCCTTGCTATGTCTGGAGGATACACTGCTTTCTACACCTAATTTTTAAAGTACTGAGGTAAAAACATCCTAGGTAGCCAATATCTAGCTCTCTTTAAAAAGCATATATCAAGGCAGCATATGTGGAAGGATGGGCCAGTAATCAAGGGCAAGCTCTAGTATTTCTGAGTCTCCTTGTTTGTTTTTAAGGGTGAATCTGAATCACACCCAGGGAGTTCCTGTGTTTTAGAGGGGCCATTCTAAATCACATGCCATGACAGCACTAAGTGACTTCATGTAAACACAGTCCGTGGTAGCATGAGTAACAAAATCTGTTTCCATCAGAAGCTCTGGGTCCTGCGTAAGAGACCTGCACACGAACAGTCAGCCCCAGCTAATGTTAACCAGCTACAGCTGGTTCACGGCTATAAAAAGAACTAATGAAAACACAAACGCCAACTTCTCCATTCCCCTTCTGCCAGTGCGTCAAGGCTGGACAAAGACAGCCCTCTCCCCGTGCTCTCTGTGAATGAAGTGGCCACTCAGAACCGGCTGGGTCTGGTTCTCTGAGCTTGTTTACTGAACAGTATGTGCAGGAGACTCACTGAACACCGAAAGGGGTGGCGGGGGTGGAGAGAGGAATCACATGACCTTTTAGTGCACAGAGCCAATGTTCCTGACAATCTTGGATTTGTTTCTATAACAAATAGGAGGCAGAGAAAATGTTCAAAAGGAGAGATAGAGTACCTTGAGCAATTTCTTAAACACACACACACGCACTTTGAATACTTTGGTTTTATTATGAAAATGTATCATTAAACCTGAGGTTAATTAATGCCTTATGAAATATTCTTAAGTAAATCTAAATCATTTCTTATCAGGTGACTTACTTTCCACAAGGAAGTAATCTTAGGATAAAGAGATCATTATGGGCCGGCCGTATAGCCCAGTGGATAGGGCGCCGGTATACCACATGGGAGGCCCCGGGTTCGGTTCCTGGGGACCTCTCCTAGCGGGCAGACCGCCTTGAGAATGGCAAGCCGCCATGGGTGGGCCGGAGCCGCTGTGGGCAGGGCAAAAAGCTGCCACGGACAGGGCAAAAGCCGCCACAGGCAGGGCAGGTCGCCCGCGGATGGAGCGCAGCCAGCCACCCGCGAACTGAAAGCCGGCCGTGAACGGACGCAGAGACTGCCCACAAGCGGGGAAAGCCGCACCTGCGCAGTGACCACTCTCGGCGCGTCGCCGCAGTGGGGGGAAGGGGAGATATGTAATAAAATAAATAAATCTTTAAAAAAAAAAAAAAAAAAAGAGATCATTATTTTAATTTTTCACGTGGGTGAAAAGCAGTGTTGGGAGGTTCTGCTGGGTTCCCCTACAATCTTCTCACCTCACACGATGGTCTCTGACCCAGCAGGTCCTGAGCATAAAGAATCTGGCGGTCCTGACACCCTCAACTGTTTCTCTACTCCAGCTCCTTGCAGATAAAGCTTAAGGGAGATGGCCAAGAACAAAATGAAGTGGGTGCCTGGAATATTTCCAAAGATAATGAATTTTGACCTAACCTAGCCTTTTTAAAAAATATATATTTAAAAAACATTTTTAAGATAGTTAGATTTCACAAATGTTACATAAAAAATACAGGGATTCCCATATGCCCTGCTCCCCATACCTCCCACACCCTTCCACATAAACAACATCCTTCATTAGTGTGGCGCATTCATTGCAATTGATAAACGCATCCTGGGGCATTGCCATTCAGCATGGACCATTAAGTTCACATTGTAGTTTACACTCTCTCTCACACAATTCTGCAGGCTGTGGGAAGATATATAATGGCCTATATCTGTCATTGCAATGCCATTCAGGACAATTCCCAAGTCCCGAAAAAGCCCCCACATCACACCTGTTTTTCCTTCCCCCAGAGCCTCCAGTGGCCATTGCCTCCACATCAATGCTGTAATTACTTCCACTGCTAGAATCACAACAAGTCTATAGTAGAATACCAGTAAGTCCACTCTAGTCCATAGTTCATTCCTCAATCCTGAGGATTCTGGGATGGTGATGTCCACTCCACCTCTAACTGAGAGGAGTCTTTGATCCCATACTGCCGATGGATGGGACTCTGCTGCTTGCAGTTGTTGGCCCTCTCGTTTCCTTGGTATGGTGGTTGTCCATTCTCACCTTCTTGTTAGTTGTCCTGGGTGAGTCCAATGAATTGGAAAGTAGGTGTTGCAACTCTGCTGAGGCTCAGGGCACAGCTGGCACATGGCCAGCCCAAAGATTCAAGTCTCTTGGTTATACACCGACCAACTCCAGCACCAATTATAGGTTCAAATAGAAAGAACAGATGAGCCATGTGTAGGGAAGCCATAACTGAGTCCAACTCTGTCACTCTCAGGAGCACAAACTTCAAAGTAGGGCCAACCTAGCCTTTTAATGTATGTGGTCTCTTATGAAAATATGGGGGGTTGCCCTGGGCATTTTTCCATGTTCTGAGGAGGCTGAAGGTGCTACTACAGTAGCTATGGTGCTGGCTGAAGAGAGCCGGCACTCGCTTGGTGGCTGTTAGCTGTAGTACAGATCCATGCCCAACCCCTCATGGGACTCCACGCCCAGATTCCCACCTGCCTGCGACATGCTCATTGTGCGTTTGGCCATCACCTCCATCTCCACACTTGACACACTGAGGGAGGCCAGTAGGTATGGGCCACGGCAAGGCCTCGTAGGTAGAAGAAGGGCAAAGATGAAGAGCAAGCCATCCCTAGGTTCCCTATCTGCCCAACCCTATCACATGCTTGTTTTTTGTTTTTTTTTTTTTAGCCAATGATTCTGAGGTCTGCTGCCTCTTACAGTTGAGTGAAGTTCCCAGAGTAACTCAGCTATTGTAAATGGCAGAACAAGACTTTTGATTTCCTAATATTCTTTTCACTCCCTAAAAATACCTCACTGAAGGTTCATTCCCAAATCTCCTACTTGCTCTGTCATTTTCCAAGTTACTGAGGTTGAAAACTTCAAAGCCATTTTTAGACTCCTTCCTCAAATACAATCCATTGGCAAGTCCAAATGATTTCTCTTTCCTTCAAGAAGTCCTCCTCTTGGTATCCAATACTATTCTATGCTACCAGTCACAGAGATCTAACTCGCCCTCTTAACTTAAAACACTCCTGAACTTTCCTTCACAATGTCTTCCAGAAATATTCATAAAAATTGCTGAAATTTTTTACTCTTTACCCTGCTAGTATACTTTCCAACTTCAGTATGCAATTCAGAGTCTATTAAAGCAGTGCATGTGTATGAATATATCTTCTCTGTCTTCCTAAAAAGATTCTGGGCTTCTTCAGAACAGGTATAATAGATATTCTCTGGTCAGTCTTCAGTGTCAACTTATTTTTCTTCCTTTCCCTCCCTCCCTCCCTTCTGCCTTCTCACCTCCTCTCCCATTAGTTTATTTTAACAGCTCCGCCTTAAAGGACGCACTATGAGGGAAGCAGTAGACATAATGGGGCAAGGGGTTAAAAATTATTTTGTAACTAACATAATACCAAAGAATGGGGTTGAAACTCAAAGGCATAAAAGAACCACAGAAAGAAAGAGCATGAATATCAGAACTAGGAAGACTGTCCACTTATTAGATATTACAACTATAATCAACAGATAATGGAATTATTTGTCCCAGGTCATGTAACTACAAGCCAGAGCCAGAGTTCAGATTAAAACACTGAATTCCTGTTATCAGCCAAAATATTGTGATAGGTTTTCCACATCATTTTCTGCTCAAGAACTTTCCAAAACCCCCCATTTCATTAAAGCTAAACTTTGATGCCAGCAAGAGACCTCCAGTGAAGTCATTCTATGTACCTGAGTTCATTTCTGTTATTTTAAAAAAGTTTTTATTTTAGTTTAACATATATACAACCTAAATTTTCTTTGTTCAATAATGTTCAAATATAAAATTCAGTAGGATTAATTATATTTATAATATTATGCTACCATCATTGTCATCCATTACCAAAACTTTTCTATCACTGCAAATGCTGTACCAATTAAGCATTAACTCCCCATTCCCTATCCACTCCCTGGCCCTTGATAACCTGTATTCTAGTTTCTGACTCTATGCATTTGCTTATACTAATTGTTTTCATATCAGTGAGATCATACAAAATTTGTCCCTTTCTTTCTGGCTCATTTCATTCAACATGATAGCTTCAAGATTCATCCATGTTGTTGCATGTGTGAGAACTTCAATTCTTTGCATAACTATATAATAATCCACTGTATGTACATACCACATTTTGCTTATCCATTTATCTGTTAATGGACCGTTGAGCTGTTTCCATCTTTTGGCAATTGTGAATAATGCCGCTATGAATATTGGTGTGCAAATATCTGTTCAAATCCCTGCTTTCAATTCTTTTGGATATATCCCTAGAAGTAGGATTGCTGGGTCATGTAGTAATTCTATACTTAGCTTTCTGAGGAACCACCAAACTGATTTCCACCATTTTACATTCCCATCAACAAAGAACAAGTGTTGCTATTTTTCCACATCTCTCCAACACTTGTTATTTTTCCTTTTTGAAACAGCCCTTCTACTGGGTGTGGTTTGCATTTCCTTAATGGACAATGATCTTGAGCAACTTTTCATGTGCTATCTGGCCATTTGTATATCTTCTTTTATAGAAATGTTTATTCAAGTCTTTTGCCCATTTTTTGATTGAGTTGTCTTTATGTTGTTGAGATGTAGGATTTCTTTATAAATTATGGATATTAAACCTTTATCAGATATGTAGTTTCCAAATATTTTCTCCCATTTTTGTAGGCTGTCTACTTACTTTCATGATGAAGTCCTTTGATGCACAAAAGTTTTTAATATAGATGAGGTCCCATTATCTATTTTTTCTTTTGTTGCTTGTGCATTTGGTATAAAGTCTAAGAAGCCATTATTGAGCACAAGGTCCTTAAGATGCTTCCCTACATTTTCTTTTAGGAGTTTTGTGGTCCTAGTTATAATACTTAGGTCTTTGAATCCATGTAGAGTTAATTTTTGTATATGGTGTGAGATAGGGGACCCACTTCATTTTTTTGCATATGGATATCCAATTTTCCCAGCACAATTTGTTGAAGAAATTATTCATTCCCAATTGAATGGACTTGGCACCTTTGTCAAAAATCAATTGGGTATAGATGTACGGTTCTATTTCTGAAATCTCAATTTGATTCCACTGGTCTACATGCCTATCCTTATGCCAGTACCAAGCTATTTTGACCACAGTAGCTTAGTAGTAAGTTTTAAAATCAGAAGTGTGAGTTCTCCAACTTTTTTGTTCTTTTTAAAGATAGTATTGGCTATTCAGCCCCCTTACTTTTCTGTATAAATTTGATGATTGGCGTTTCCATTTCTGCAAAGAAGGCTGTTGGAATTTTGATTGGGACTGCATTGAATCTGTAAACTGCTTTAGGTAGAATTGACATCTTGATAATATTTAGTCTTCCAATCGATGAGCATGGATTGTTCTTCCATTTAATTAGGTCCTTTTTACATTTCTTTTAGCAATGCTTTGTAGTTTTCTATTTATAAGTCCTTTACAACCTTGGTTAGATTTATTCCCAGATAGTTGATTCTTTTATTTGCATTTGTAAATGTAAATGGATTTTTTTCTTAATTTTCTCTTCAGATGGTTCATTACTAATGTATAGAAACACTACTGATTTTTTGCATGTTGATCTTGTACCCTGCCACTTTGCTGAATTCATTTATTAGCTCTAGTAGCTTTGTTGTAGATTTTTCAGGACTTTCTACAATAGGATCATGTCATTTTCAAATAAAGAGAGTTTTACTTCCTCTTTTCCAATTTGGGTACATTTTATTTCTTTTTCTTGCCTAACTGATCTGGCTAGAACTTCCAGTACAATGTTGAATAACAGTGGCAATAGTAAGAACCTTTGTCTTGTTCCTGATTTTAGAGGGAAAGCTTTCAGTCTTTCACTGTTGAGTATGATGTCCACTGTGGGGTCTTCATATATGCTCTTCATCAAGTTGAGGACGTTTCCTTCTACTCCTAGTTTTCTGAGTATTTTCTTTTCAAAGAGGGGTGCTGAATTTTGTCAAATGGTTTTTATGCATCAATTGAGATGATCATATGTTATTTTCCCTTTGTTCTACTAATGTGGTATATTACATTAGTTGATTTTCTTATTTTGAACCATCCTTGCATACCTGGGATAAATCCCGCTTGATCATGGTGTATAATTATTTTAATGTGCTGTTGGATTCACTTTTCTAGTTCTACTGAGGAATTTTGCATCTATATTCATGAGTTTGTAATTTTCTTGTGATATCTTTATCTGGCTTTGGTATTAGGGTGATGGCCTCACAGAATGAGTTAGGGAGTGTTCCCTTCTCTTCATTTTTTGGGAAGAGATTGAGTAGTATTGTGTTACTTCTTCTTGGAATGTTTGGTAAAATTCACTATTGAAGCCTCTGGTCCTAGGAGTTTTTATAATTACTGTTTCAATCTCTGTACTTGTAATTGGTCTGTTGAGAACTTCTGTTTCTTCTAAGGACAGTGTAGGTGTTGGCATGTTTTGAGGAACTTGTCCATTTCACCTAGGGTGCCTAATTTGTTGGTATACAGTTGATCATAGCATTCTCTTGCAATCCTTCTTATTTCTGTGGGGCCAGTAGCAATGTCCCATCTTTCATTTCTGATTTTATTTATTTGCATCCTCTCTCTCGTTTTGCCAGTCTAGATAAAAGTTTGTTGCTTTTATTGATCTTTTCACAGAACCAACTTTTGGTTTGTTGATTCTATTATTTTTAAAATTCTGTTTCATTTATTTCTGCTCTAATCTTTCTTATTTCCTTCTGCTTGCTCTGAGTTCAGTCTGCTGTTCTTTCTCTAGTGTGCTATTCTTTCATGTGTGCTGTTAGGTTTCTAATTTATGCTTTTTCTTCTTTTTAAAGGTAAGCATTTAGAGCTAAAAATTTCCTTCTGAGCACTGGTTTTGCTGCATCCCATAGATTTGATATATTGTGCTCTCATTTTTTGTTCCTCTCAAGGTATTTCCTGATTTCCCTTGTGATTGCTTCTTTGGCTCACTGATTGTTTAAGAGCGTTATTTAACTTCCATATATTTGTGGATTTTCCAGTTTGCCACTGGTTTTCAATTTCTAGCATCATTCCGTTGTGGTCAGAAGAGGTGTTTTGTAAAATTTAAATCTTTTAAAATTTATTGAGATGGTTTTTTGTCACCTACAGGGTAGTCTATCCTGGAGAATGATCCATGGTGCACTTGAAAATAATGTGTATTCTGTTGTTTGGCATGCGGTGATATCTTTATCTGGCTGTGATATCTTTTGTATATGTCTTTTGGGTCTAGTTCACTTACATTGTATAAGTTCTCCATTTCCTTACTGATCATTTGTCTAGATGTTCTATCCATTGATGAAAGTGATGTATTTATTTTACACTGGGGTTGTATTAAACTTCCTAATTCAATAACTACTAGTTTGGAAAGATATCAACATAAATTCAGTAACATACACATTCCCTGCTCCCATATCCCTCCATATCCCCTCTGTTTTTTGTCACACAAAACCTCTTTATACTTTGCATGTTCATTACGAGGAAATATGATTATATCTTATACAATTGTATTTTCACTCTTATAGCAAATAAAGAGTAGAATTATTTCTTTTTGGGTTTTAAATTTACCCATGTAGTTACCTTTACTGAAGATCTTCACTTCATACTGCTCCAAGCCACTCTCTTCTGTCCTTTCCTTTGAACCTGAAGAAGTTCCTTTAACATTTCTTGTAGGGCAGCTTTTTTGGTGACAATCTCTCTGTTTTGTTTATATGTGAATGTCTTAAACTCTCCCTCATATTTGAAGGGCAGTTTTGTCAGATAAAGAATTTTGGTCTAGCAGTTTTTCTCTTTCAGTGCCTTAAATGTCATACCGCTGCCTTCTTACCTCCATGGTTTCTGATGAGACATCAGCCTTTATTCTTATTGAGGACAACATGTATGTGATAAATCACTTTTCTCTTGCTGCTTTCAGAATTCTCCCTTTATCTTTGGCATTTGACATTCTGTTAATACGTGTCTTGGAGAAAGTCCATTAGGGTTTAACTGTTTGGGGTGTGTTGTGCTTTTTAGACATGAATATTTGTTTTTTTGTAAGAATTAGGAAGTTTTTGGCCATTATTTCTTCACATATTCTTTTTGCCCCCTTTCCCTTCTCTTTTTCTTCTGGTACTCCCAGAATGCATATGTTGGTATGCTTCATGCTGTCCCACAAGTCCCTTAGGCTTTGCTCACTTCTTTCTATTTTCTTGAACTGTTCTTCTGATCATCAGATTTTAATTGTCCTATCTTCTAGTTAGCTGATTCTTTCTTCTGCTTGTTCACATCTGCTGCTTTATGCCTCTAGTGTATTTTCAATCTTCATTTTTGTGTTTTTTTCATCCCCATAATACCATTATGTTCCTTTCTAAAATTTCTAATTCTTTTTTTGTTCACACACTGTCTTCTTCATATCATTTAACTCTATATCCACATTTGGTTTATTACTATCCATATTTTCCTTCAACACCTTAAATTGATTTAAGGGATTTGTTTGCATTTCTTTGATTAGTTGTTCCAATGTCTGTGTTTAATTTGTTCCCTTGAAAGAGCTATATATTATTTTTCTTAGTATGGCTTGTGGTTTTTTGCTGATATCTGGGCATCTGATTATTTTGATGTGTTAACTCTGAAAGTCGGTTTCTCCTTTTTGCCTAAGGCAGTTTTTTTGTTGTTGTTGTTTTTTTGTTTTTTTTTCTTTTGTTTTAAGATTGTCTCTGTCTTAAGGCTCTTCTCCAATGCTTGGTCCAGCTTATACAGAACCAGATCAACCCATGTTTAATGCTGTTCAGAATTTTTCAGGTTTCTTGTCCTGGACATGCAGTGCAACTTTTAAGACTGCCCTATTATGTGCAATTGTTTCAATCCTGGTGAAGATTTCCTTTCTTCTATTTCTTCTCTGGGATTCCTCGGCTGTTCTGTTAGGTTATTCCACCTCAGGGAGCCAGATGGGGTCAGTGTTGTAAAAATGCCCATTTTTTAAATTGTTAGGGTACACTTGCAAGTAGAGCCTGGGTTGGGTGTGTGCACTGTTTGCCAACAGTTCCACTGCAGGTCTCTTTTGTTTCCTGGGGGTTGTTTCATATGTAATTGCTTGCTGACTGCAAGGGTCTCCCCCTGAGTCTATGTGGCTTTCGATCTGTAAGTCTGAATATGCATGGGACTCAAAGTTGCTGCCACAAGTGGCTTTGTGGACCACAGCTACAGCAGGAGGTGCCCAGGTTGGAGTGCTCCCACTGTGAGACTCTTAAGCAGCAGAGGACTGAGTGGGGGGAGTCCAGGTTGGTAGGTCCAAGTTACAGACCTCCTAAGTTCTTTTTTGGTGTTTTTATTTTTTAATCTGAGTCAGCATTTGTGGAGTCTTTTTCCAGTCTCTATCATCCTCTGAGTTTCAAGCAAGTGGGATATGCCCTTTCAGTCAGTTGTTTCTGAGAGGAAATTTTCCCAGGGATGTCTTAAGCAGTCATTTTGACGACATCACTCCCCTCACTTCTGTTTAAATGGACACTTCTTTTGTGGTATTCCTCTGCCACCTCTATGACCCTCACTGCTAAATCAATAATCCTCTCCCAATTAAATATTCCCTTCTTTATTCAATATTTCCTTGGTATTTATACATTCTCTTGGAACTAAATTAATCTTCAATATAGACAGACTGCAGTTATTCTAATAGGTAATGGAAACCACAGGTATGTGTAAGATATTAAAGTCTAAGTTACCAAAGATTCTGTGTACAGTAAATTGACCAATTGGTTCTAAATATATGAAGACCTTTGAAAATCAACCACTAATACTAATTAGCAGCAATGCTTCTCCATAAAATGCCCTAGCACTCTGCTATGCTGCTGTGCCTACTGCTTTTAACTCTAAAAATTCTTAGCAAAGATTTGCAGAAACACATACACACAAAATTGAAGAATGAGTTTTACAGGGTAACACACAACTGTGTAAAACTATTTATTTGATTATACTGATTTGGAATTTATCATAGTTAAATCAGAGCTTTCAAGAAAGAATGTGTTAGCTGTTTTGGGCAACAATATTTCTACATTCCTTTATGACCATCTGTGTCACCTGGGCAAGATGGGGGGGCTATATTATTTCTGTATATACACCATGCTTCCAGAATTGCTCAGGATTTACACATATAAACTCATTAAAGACTGACAACAAGCCTGGGGGTTATAATCATTATGAGGAAACTGAATATTGGGGAGGTTAAATAATTTATTCAAGTTCAATTTACTATTTGATGCTTTGCCAAACGTCTGCATTGATAGTCCCTTCTTCCTTTATGTTATTTTGATTCTGAGCCCTACATGCTGAATGAACGACCCAATTTTGCCAATACAACAAATGGCTAGTTTGCCCTTTCTCCCTCCTTTCTTTCCTCCTTTTCTTTCCCTCCCTCCTTCCTTTTCCTTCCTTCCATCTTTTCTTCCTTCATTCATTTATTCTTGACCTTCAGACCTCCTCCTCTGGGAACAATATCTCCCTATGGTTTAGAGCAATGTAAGCATTCAATACAGTGATACTGGTAATAGAGTTTATTTTCAGTAGTTCTAAACCTGAACAGGCCTCACCAAACCCCTTGTATGTTTCACCTTCATCAGAGGCCTGAGATGACCTTGGCCAACTCACCCTGAGTCCTGGGCTCATCCAACACAGTGCCCTGTTCTTTTCTGGTGCTTGCATGTTGCTGTTAGAGAGCTCTGTCTCATCTGCACCTATGCAGCCAGCTGGCTCCTCTGACTCTAGCAGAGAGCCCATCCTGAAGCCCTAATTCCACCCCTGCCCTGTCTCCTGTGGACACACTGCTTGGTCCAGTGAGGACTTGCACAGTCACTTTTCCAGCCCCTGCCCCCAGCCTAATAACATGGTGTAAGAACTAAGGATTCTGGAGGCACCTGCTGGAACTGGATGATGTTGACAACTTCGAATCAAAGGAGGCACAGACCCAAGGAGGGAAATCTTAATGTGAACCAAATCAGCATTATCTCTAATGAGTACTGAGGAGTCTGCTAACTGCTGCACACACACTGATTCATGGCATGTTTCCAGCAAGCCCTTGATAGGTACTCTTAGTAAGCTCATTTTACAAATGAGGAAATCAGTATTACAATCTCTTCCTAAGATCCAAGAGCAAAGCCAGAGTGCAGACCACATCTCTTGCCCTTAGAACCCAAGCTCTCGTAAAGCGGCCTGATACTGCTTATTTATTTTTATTTACCCACTGCACAAACTAAAGGACAAAAATCTTAGTGAAGCAGTTAAATTGGCTCAGCACTGCAACCTAGTACTTTATCTCATACTTCAAAAACATAACAATTACAACTCTTATGGTCCAGGCGCTAGGCTAATCCCTGGGAGATTAAAAATGCTAAGCAACATTTGGTTGACTCTCAGGGTCCTCACAGACTAGTGGAGGAGATAGGCATGTAAACAAAGAGTGGGAGGCATGCCAGAATAGAGGTACATAGTGTTGAAAGGACCACTTACACTGTCAGGGGAGGTTGGGAAAGGCCTGGGACCGGCTCCAGGTAGGACAGACAGAGCATAGCACAGCACTCTTTTATTTCTCACGGTCCTCAAGGAAGGTACAGAGATTGTCAGAGAGTAGCCATCTGCTCTGGTCTCATTTATTCACTCATTCAACAAGCATTAGTGGAGTGTTAGCTATGTACTGGTGCTGAGCTAGGTCCTGGGAAGTGCAGGGAAGAGCAACATCAGACATGGATACTGGCCCTACTCGGAGGTAGAAGTAAGGAGGAAGATCAAGAAACAGGAAGTAGATATAGATACAAGGAGCACTCTACTATCTAGAGATTGATCTGGTTGAGTAACTGGAACCCCCTTCCTCATAAAAATGATCAATTACTAAGTTTATTTCCACTGCAAACAGCCCTCCTGGAGGACTGCACTTCCCCAAGCACAGCTCCTCATGGCAGATTTATCCCCTCTAGACCATCTGCTTCCTGAGAGCAGGGGCTGATTCCCAGGACCAAACAGTGCATGCTTTATGGTACGCCTCAGTAAATATTTGTTGAATAAAAACCTTTAGATAAAAATAAAAGTGGGGAAGAATAAAATAATTTTGAGGTTACAGAATCTGGATTAAAAAAAAGGAAACTGGGCCATGGGATGAATCTGCCCAAATGAAATTTAACAGGGATAAATATAGGGTGCTGCATTTGGATCCCCCCCAAAAATCAATTCTACAGCAAGGACGGAGGAGATAATGTTGACCAGCAACCTAGGAGGCTTTAATAACTCTAGGAGAACAACCAAGATTATGACAAGAACAATGTATAATATGTGTAATAATGTATAATATGGCTATTCAGGTCTGTTGTAAATGAGACAACAAATCGTCTCTTTCTTACCTAAAAGGAAACACTGGTTCCAAGGGGTAATGGAGGGAAAGAAATTCAGGCTCAGTATATTAGAGAACTCTCTTAGAGTGAGCACCACATAGACATGGAACAGGTTTTGACACTCTCAGTGAGACCCACTGCCGCCCCATCATGGCTGGTATTCAAATGGACTGTGCTGAGACTCAAAGATCAAATACACAATTTGCACCTAGAATTTCAGAGTCAGGCCAACTCAGAGAATCCATGGTTTTTATAACATTTTCAATAAAAGATTTTTAATCTCAGAGGACATGAAGTTGACTCCCTGTCTAAGATAAGGCCAACCATTATCAAAACTTAAAGCTAGCCCTGGTATCTTTATAAATAATTAATTACAAAAGGTCTGGAAAAACAGTTTAGTTAGCTGTGCAGTTGCTTCCCAAATTACAGAGCCACTGTCTTAAAAATAAAAACACTCATAATTGTATAACACAATATATGTGTTTTTTTTAACAATCAGGAAATAAGGTCTTGTGTATGGTAATACACAACTTTCCAAGTAATTTTGAGAAAATAAACACATATTTGTTTATCTTCTATTTGTATAATATGTATTGATGAGCTTATATTTAGAAAATTAAATTATGAAAAACTATAGCTGTTGAGGGAAAAATTAACTATTAAAACTCAGAAAGTATTCTCTGTGCAGTCAATCATCTTCTGCGGTACTTAATTATATTTTCTCTGACTAGGTGTATGCACTTGGGAACAAAAACAACATATCAATTCAAATAATTCAGATTTTGAATAAATTCTGTTTGGTTTCATTTTAGACTGAATAAAAGCAGCCTGACTGTTTAGAAAGAATCAGATAACAGAAAAAGCCTGACAGTGATAGATATAGCTCTCTTGCAGAAAAGAAAGAAAAGGAAGATATTATATTCTTAAAAACAAAACAAAACAAAACAAAACAAAACAAAAGAGCTGGACAAATCAACGAGAAATAACACAGGGAGGTTTGGTACAAACAGAAACAACATGTTTGCTAACTGTACAGTGATCTCTTGACTATAGAGATTTTCAGCCAATATATTAAACTTTCCTACCTATGCACTTAAATTAAATGTACAATTTGGCCTAAAGGAAATCTTTTAGGTCACCATCTACCCTGAAGATCCCACAACTCATGGTGACACAGTCGTAGCTGTCCTGAAGACAGTGGCCTGTTCTCTAGCAAACCAATGTTCATTAGCACTTGAGCACAAACAGTGCTTGCACTGATGTTTCAACGGAGAAAGACATTTCATTTTAACTTAACATTTCCTATTCCCAAACTGCATAAAGTAATCTATGGTGGATATTTTGGAAAGACTAAATCATATCGCTCAGGACAAGGCTTCTTGTTTTATCCATATGGCTCTTTCTTGTATACCCCGTTTTTTGCCTTACAGTGTACTGTGCCACAATAGGCGCTTAATAAAGGTCAGCTAATTGAACAATACCTCTTACATTTAATGCTATTTAACCATCACAATAACAGGCAACTTACAACAGGCCTAATTATTTCTGCTTGGTATAACTAAAGGGTGATGCTGGGTCTTTTAAGGGCCAGAATAATATTCTTTCTACTACATAACTATGTTTGAGAATTAAGAATTCCCCCCAACACTGTATCTCCAATCTAGAATTGAACTTTAATAATAAATAACTTCAAAGACTCCTTTCCATGCACCTCACTCTGACATTGTACAAGTCATGGATGCTCTGTGCTTCAGTGCTCTCTGCTAGGAGTGATAGTAGACACTCTGGCTTTGCCTCAGAGGACATTACAAAGATGGAAGGTAAAAAACAAATTAGCTTAGAAGAGTCACTTGACAGAGGAGAAGCCTGACAAAAACCACCTCAGCCAGGTGGTCAAGGTCAATACCAAGAGTGATAAGTCATGTTGACAGTATGTACCCTTGATATAACTGTGATGAAAATGGCACCTTACCTCCATGGTCTTCCTTCCCCAAACCCACAATACCAGTTTAATCATAAGAAAAACATCAGAAAAACCCAAATTGAGGGGCATTCTAGAAAATACCTGAGGAACACTCCTGAAAACTGTCAAAGTCATCAGAAAATAGGACTAAAAAATTGACACAGTCAAGAGTAGGAGGCGAAGGAGACAGGATGATTAAGTATAATGCACTATGGGGGAAGGGGGGGGAACCTGGAACAGAAAAAGGATGTTACAGAAAAACTGAGATCCAAATAAAGTATAGACTTCAGTTAATAATAATGGATCAATATTGACTCATTATTTGAGACAAAGCTATTATACTAATGTAAAATGTATGAGCTCTGCATATGGTGTATATGGGAATGCTCTGTATTATCTTTGCAACTTTTTTGTAAATCTAAAACTACAGGGAAGCGGATGTGCCTCAAAGCAATTGGACTCCCGTCTACCATATAGGAGGTCAAGGGTTCGATTCCCAGGGCCTCCTGGTGAAGGCAAGCTGGTCCGCGTGGAATGCTGGCCCGTGCAGGAATGGTGGCCCTCGCAGGAGTGCTGGCCAGAGTGGACAGCTGGCGCAGCAAGATGATGCAACAAAAAGAGACACAGAGGAGAGACAATATGAGACACAGCAGATCAGGGAGCTGAGGTGGCGCAAGAGATTGAGCGTTTCTCTCCCATTCCGGAAGGTCCCAGGATTGGTTCCCAGTGCTGCCTAAAGAGAAGACAAGCAGACACAGAACAAACAGTGAATGGAGAGAGAGCAGACAACAAGCACAAGAACAACGGGGGTGATGGTGGGGGTGGTGGTAAATAAAAATAAAAAAATAATAATAATAAAACTACACTGAAGTAAAATTTTTATTAAAATTATTTAAATAAATAAAAAAGCAAGTATAAATATATATTAATAAATTCCCATTACAGTGAATACCATTGCAAAGGATCAGATAGAATGGAACTAGTTCCATAACTTGATGACTCAAAGCCATTATTTTTGTAATTTGGTTAGAATAAATTCTCTACTGAGAATCATCATATATAAGTAATGTATAATACAAAAAAAAGTTCTATTGTGTTTATCTACACTAGGGATGGGTGGGAGACCATGACTAAAGGTGAGCCCTTATACTCTCTGATACTTCCTGATTACAATACCCTCCACACCTAATCTCCTAACCAAAATAAACCATGTCATACCCAAACAAAATCCTAGAGGAAAAACAGCCACATGGAACCTAGGAGAAGAGAAAGAACAACAGTGACCATAGCAGCTGCCCCACAGAGAGACCAGTGCCTGCTGGGTACTGAAGCGCAAGCCATGGCCCTATCGTCTCCAAATAGCACAAAGAGCTCAGGGGAAACCTGGAGGTGTAGAGAGAGTCATGGCCCCTTAGGGGCTGACCACCTAGGTGGAGGTGAGGGTGAGTGGTGGGAATGGAAGCAAAAGCAGGAAGATGGCTATGACAGGCACATAGATGTCCACATGATGAAGCAGAAGTGATTAACGGGCATCACACAATTGGTATCAATAAAGGCTGTCTGCATTCATTCCCAGGTTCTAGTCACTGGAAATAGGTCCATTTGCAACTGTTTGGGAATTTTTAATTTAAGACCCAGGGAGACATTGTTACTTCCACATTTCTTGCTTTTCATGGCACCTGAGGGTAGCATATATCCATGAGGAC
>PVKH010011159.1:0-17889 GCA_004027955.1 Chaetophractus vellerosus | reverse complement strand
AATAATGATAGTTTTAAAAATAAGAAATAAAATACAAAAAAATGTAAATGAAAATTTGGGGTAATAAAAATAATGGAAAAAATACTTAAGATTTTTGAAATTTTTCCTTTCTTCACTCTAAGACCTGTTATCCTATATGTACAGTAACATTGTCTTCTGTTTACTCCCCCAGTATTTTACTTTTTCTTTTTTAATTTATTTCTTTTCATTTTGTCCTCAAAGAAGTTTTAGGTTACAAAAAAGTCATGTACCAAATACAGGGGTCTTCCATACACCCAACATCTTTCCCCCTTTCCCAATTCCCCTATTAATAACATTTTATATGTGGATGGTACATTTGTTACAACTGATGTACAAATATTGAAACATAGCTACTAAACATAGTCAATGGTTTACATTGTAGTTTATGTTTTGGACCATATATTTTTATAAATTTTGATGCAATTCAACATGTTCTATATCCATCATGGCAAGATCATGTAGAACACTTCCATCTCCCATAAAATGTTCCCTGTTCCATCTATTCTATTCTTCCCTTCCCCTCCCCTCAGGACCCATGGCAACCACCAGGCTTCACTCGAAGAAAAAATTCATAATTACTTGCAGCAACACACAGGTCTGACCTCCCCTGTTAGGCACTGCCCATATGCTTAGGAGAACCCTGCCCCTCTATTTGAGAACATAGCAGGCCTCCCCAGGATGGGAGCCCACCACCTTGCCACTCATTATGTGGGTCTCCACCCACTGATATAACACTGATATAACAGACTATGACAACATAAACACACACACTGCTCCAGGAGCACCCTGTCCTGAATCCCCCCATATCCAACACCCTAAACTAGCAACATTCACTTGCCATATTGCCAAAAGAATTCCCAACATTATAGTTTCAACCATGTTCCCACCAATCCCAGGTTTCACCTGATCCCACGCCCAAACCATTTCCCCCGGTTCCATTAACAGTCCAACCCAACCTCCCCACCTTACCCCCTAACAAACTAGCACTGCCTAACCTAAAAGTATCATTACACCACTGTCATGCCCCTCTACTGTACAACTACACACTTCCCCCTTATCATAGAATTTGCCCATATTGGCCTTGGCTCACATTCTTCTTCCTATTTCCTGTAAACCTACCTTCCAGAATCTAGCTCTGTGAGTCTGCTCATTTTGCTTGATTCATATGAGTGAGGTCATGTAATATTTATCCTTCAGTGCCTGGCTTGCTTCAGTCAACATAAGGTCTTCAAGATTCATCCATACTATCCCATGTGTTAAAACTATATTCCTTCTTACTACTGAATAATATTCCATTGTATGTATATTCCACAATATATTTATCCATTCATCTGTTGAAGGGCATTTGGGTCAATTCCAAGTTTTGGAAATAGGGAATAAAGCTGCTATGAACATTGATGTGCATATATCTGTTTGTGTCCTTGCTTTCTGTTCTTCTTGGTATATAGTCAGCAGTGGAACTGCTGGATCATATGTCAGTTCTATGGTAAGTTTTCTGAGGAACTGCCAAACTGGCCTCCACAGTGGCTGCACCATTCTATTTTCCCACCATCAGTGAATGAGGGGTCCCATTCCTCCACAGCATCTCCAACACTTGTAGTCCTCTGTTTTTTAATAGCCTCCAGCCTAATGGGTGTAAGATGATATCTTATTGTAGTTTTGATTTGCATTTCCCTAATAGCTAGTGATATTGAGCATCTTTTCATGTGCTTTTTAGCCATTTGCATTTCTTCTTTGGAGAAGTGTCTATTCAAATCACTAGCCCATTTTTTAAATGTGTTGTTTTTATTTTTATTTTCAAAGTATATGATTTCTTTAGATATGCTGGATATTAGGATCCTATCAGATATATGTCTATGAAATATTTTCTCCCATTGAGTAGGCTGCCTTTTCACTTTCTTGACCAATTCCTTTGAGATGCAAAAGTTTTTAATTTTGAGGAGACCCCATTTATCAATTTTTTCTTTCATTGCTTGTGCTTTAGGTGTAAAGTTCATGAAACCATTTCCTAATACAAGTTCTTGTATATGCTTCCCTACATTATCTTCTTAGGTCTTTATGATCTTGGCTTTTATTTTTAGATCTTTGATCTATCTTGAGTTAATTTTTGTATAGGTTGTGAGATGATATTCCTCTCTCATTCTTTTGGATATGGATACCCAGTTCTCCAAACACCATTTGTTTAAGAGGCCATTTTCTCCCAGTTGAATGGGCTTGGTGGCCCTGACAAATTTCAGTTGACTGTATATGTGAGGATCTATATCAGAGCTCTCAATTTGGTTCCATCAGTCAGTATGTCTATCCTTCTGTCAATACCATGCAGTTTTGACCACTCTAGATTTGTAGTATGTTTTAAAGTCAGGTAGTGTGATTCCTCCAATTTCATCTTTCATTTTCAATATGTGTTTGGCTATTCAGGGCCCCTTGCACTTCCAAATAAATTTCATAGTTAGTTTTCCAATTCAGTAAAAAACACTTAGGTGGTTTTTAATGGAATTGCATTAAATCTGTAGATTAGTTTGGGTAGGATAGACATCTTACTGATGTTTAGTCTTCCTATCCATGAACAGGGTATATTCTTCCATTTATTTAAGTCCTTTTTGATTTACTTTGACAATGTTGTGTAATTTCTTGCATCCAAGTCATTAACTCTTCAGTTAAATTTATTCCTAGGTATTTGATTCTCTTAGTTGCTATTGAAAATCAGAGTTTTTTCTTGATTTCCTCCTCAGATTGCTCTTTATTGATGTACTGAAATGCTACTGATTTTTGCACATTGATCTTATAAGCTGTGAATTTACTTAACTCATTTATAAGCTCTAGAAGCCTTGTCATAGATTTCTCAGGGCTTTCTATGTATAGGATAATGTCCTCTTCACACAGTGAAAATTTTACTACTTGCTTTTCAATTTGGATGCCTTTTATATCTTCTTCTTGCCTCAGTGCTAGAGCAAGTACTTCAAAAACTATGTTAAATAGAAGCAGCGAAAGTAGGCATCCTTGTCTTGTTCAGGATCTCAGAGGAAAGATTTTAGAATTTCTTCTTTGAACGTGATGTTACCAGTGGTTTTTTCATATATACCCTTTATCATATCGAGGAAGTTTCCTTCTATTTCTATCATATGTAGTGTTTTTATCAGGGATGTTTGCTGTATTTTGTCAAATGCATTTTCTGCATCTATAGAGATGATCATGTGGTTTACTTTTGATCTGTTTATGTGGTGTATTACATTGATTTTCTTATGTTGAAACATCCTTGCCTACCTGGGATGAAACCCACTTTGTCATGGTGTATAATTCATTTGATGTGATGTTTAATATGGTTAGCAAGTATTTTGTTGAGGAGTTTGGCCTCTAGGTTCATTAGAGAGATTGGTCTATAGTTTTCTTTTCTTGTAGCATCTGTTTGCTTTCATTTTAGGGTGATGGTGGCATCATAGAATGAGTTAGGCAGTGTTCCCTCTACTTGTATTTTTGGAAGAGTTTAAGGATTGGTGTTAATTCTTCCCCAAATGTTGGGTAGAATTCACCTTTGAAGCTGTCTGGTCCTAGACTCTTCTTAGTTGGGGGGCTTTTGATTACTAATTCTATCTCATTACTTGTGATTTGTCTGTTGAATTCATCTTTTTTGACAGTGTGGTCTGATTGTGTGTTTTTAAGAATTTTTCCATTTCCTCTAAATTATCCAAATTGTTGGCATATAATTTTTCAAAGTACCCTCTTATGATACTCTTTATTTCTGTGGTGTCAGTGAGTGGCGAGATCCCCTTCCTCATTATTATTTTATGCATTTGCTTCTTCTTTCTTCTTTTCTTTGTTAGTCTAGCTAAGGGTTTATCAATTTTATTGAACTTCTCAAAGAACCAGCTTTTAAAAAAATTTTTCTAGTGCTTTCTTATTTTATATTTCATTTAATTCTGCTCTAATCCTCATTACTTCTTTTTTTCTACTTCCTTTGGTATTAGACTGCTGTTCTTTTTCTAATTCTTACAGGTGTGCAGTTAGGTCTTTGATTTTAGTTCTTTCTTCTTTTTTAATATCGGCATTTATGACTATTGATATCCCTCACAGTACTACTTTTGCTGCATCCCATAGGTTTTCATACACTGTGTTGTCATTTTCATTCATTTTAAAGTAGTTACTTATTTCTTTTGATATTTCCTCCTTGACCCACTGTTTGTCTAAACAGTGTCTTGTTTACTTCCATATCTTTGTGCTTAATCTGGTTCTCTGCCCCTTACTAATTTCCAGCTTCATTCCATTGTGGTTGGGGAAATTGTTTTGTATAATTTCAGTCTTTCTGAAATAATTGAGAGTTGTTCTGTGGCCTAGAATGTGGTTTATCCTGAAGAATGATCTATGTGCACTTGAGAAGAATGTATATCCCACTGTATTTGGGGGTAGTGTTCTGTATATCTATTAGGTCCAGGTATTCTAATGTATTATTTAAACTCTTTTTTTTATGAATTCTCTGTCAAGATATTCTGTCTTATGGTGATAATGGTGTTCCCCACTGTAATTGTAGAGGCATTTATTTCTCCACTTAGTTTTCCAACGTTTGCCTCAAGTATTTTGAGGCACCCTGGTTAGGTGCATAAATGTTTATGATTGTTCTTTCTTCTTGAAGGATTACCCCCTTTGCCATTATATAGTGTCCATCATTGTCTCTTACAATAGTCTTGCATTTAAAGTCTTTTTTGCCCAATATTAGTATAGCTACTCCCACCCTTTTTTGGTTATTGTTTGCTTGTGAAATTGTTTCCCAACCATTCACTTTCAGCCTTCTTGAATCTCTTTTTCTAAGGTGGGTTTCTTGTAGACAGCATAAAGATGGGTCATATTTCCTTATCCATTCTGCTAATCTGTGTCTTTTGACTGATGAGTTTAATACATTCAATATTATTATTGTCAAGGAATTACTTATGTTAGCCATATTTTCTTTAAGTTTATGTATACTATATGTTGTTTTTATTGCTCTTTTTATATTTTTAGTTGTTCTTACACTCTCCTCCACCTCTCTCTCTCCTGTTTTATCCTTTCACCAGGCAGAACTCCCTTTAGTATTTCTTGAAGTGCGGGTTTCATATTGACATATTCTCTTAATTTCTGTTTATCTGTGAATATTTTGAACTTTCCACCATTTTTGAATGCCAGCTTTGCTGGATAGGGAATTCTTAGCTGTAATTTTTTTTTTCTTTTAGCACCTTAACTATATCGTGCCACTGCCTTCTTGCCTCCATGGTTTCAGATGAGAAATCAGCACTTAATCTTATTGATCTTACCTTGTATATGATGGTTCTCTTTTCTCTTGCTGCTTTCATTACTCTTTTTTTGTCTTGAGCATTGGACAATTTAACAAGTATATGTCTTGGAGTAGGCTTGTTTGAATTTCTACTGTTTGGGGTGCACGGTGCTTCCTGGACATGTACATCCATCTCCCTCAATAGGTTTGGTGAGTTTTCAGCCATTATTTCCTTAAACACTCCTTCTGTCCACTTTCCCTTCTCTTCACCCTCTGGGATGCCTATAATGAATATGTTTGTTTGTTTTGCATTGTCATTCAAATCCCTAAGTCCCTGATGGATTTTTTTCTATCTTTTTATCTATTGTTCTGTTTGATTTCAGATGTACTGTCTTCCACATTGCTGATTCTTTCCTCTGTCTGTTCTAATCTGCTGATTTTTGCTTCCAGTGTATTTTTGTTTTTTTGGATTTTGCCATTCATCGCCATCAGATCCATTTTCTTTTTATGTATGTTTACAATTTCTCTGTATGTTCTCCCAATATCTTCTTAATATCCTAATCTCTTCCTTCACTTCATTAAGTTGATTCATGTTATTTGTTTGGACATCTCTGATTAGTTGTTCCATGTTCTACATCTCTTCTTGATATTTAGTTTGTTCATTGGATTGGGCCATGTCTTCCCTGTTTCTTCTTATGGCTTATAATTCTGTTGGTGTCTAGGCATGTGTTCATCTTGATGGGTTTATTCAATTAATTAACTTATTTCTATTATATGGTTTTATTTTGTTGTTGTTTTGTGTGTGTGGTAAGGTTTCACTTTGACTCTTCATTCCTCTTATTCTATTTCCTTGTTGTTCTCTATGTTCCTTTGAGAAAAAAAATCAGACCAGAGAAAAGGAGAGAGATAGGAAGAGAAAAAGAATAATAAGCACAATAATAGTGAAAGGTAGGAAAGGAACTGTACAAGACCTAAGAACTTGAAATATTAACACGAGTAAGAAGCACAGAGGTATAAGATAAGGAAAGTGGAATAGAAACAATGAAACAGGAAACAGAATATAGAAAAATATATAGAATGAAATAAAAGGCTGGAATGGCAAGAAAAGGGGAAAAGAAAAGAGAAAAGAAAGCAAGAATAATGTAAAAATTATAAAGTAAACAGAGAAAAAAGGAGAGAAAGAAATAAAAACAAGAAAAATTTGACACCAAATAAAAGAGGTGGAATCAAAGAACAACAGAAAAGAAAAGTTATAAAGATGAAGGGGAGAAAAGAAATAGCATAGGTAGAGTAAATGGGTAAACAAAAGAGAAAAAGAAAAAAAGAAAAACAAACAAGCAGGGAAACAAAGGAAGGGGATATACAACAAGCAAGAAACAAGAGAGCAGTGACTCATTTTTAAAAAGGAGACAGAAGAAAAAATTAAAAAACAAAAATAAACACAGAAAAACAGCCTTCTTAGGCTCCTACGGATCTTCTCAGGCTGCTTGTGTTCATCAATCACTAATCCTTCAGTCTACCCTTTGCATGTTTGGAACTGAGTTTTAGTGAGTAAAATAAGGGAAATTTAAAAAAGGAATTTTTAAAAAATATATAAGATCCAAGAAGCTAATACAAGAGGATATCTATATGTTCACTCTCATTAAATTTCAGCTGGATGCCCAATAACCTGGTGGATCACTTCTCAAGGAAGAGCTGCAAATTGAACCAGGATCTTGTGTATGTTAAGCAGGAATTCTTCCAATGAGCTATTCTGCCTCCTTAGGATAATTAGCCTTTCAGAAGACTATCCACCCTTTTTCCCTTGGCTGGGTTAGATTCCTTGCATTCTGTTGAAGTTGTGCTGATCAGCCTCCTATCTCTGCCTCTTCTCTGATGTAATTCCTCTCTTTACCTAGGTGTCTGGCATGCTGGCCTGCCTAAGGGGCCTCCCCTCTCTGTGTCAAGTCAGGGACACTTCTGATAATCAAATTGGTCCCATTTGGCTAAACTCACTGCAAAGAAATCACTGTCCACCCTCCCAGGACACTCTTCCTTTCAGGGAATATGCCATCACACTCCTTTTGGAGCAGGGAGCCAGGGGCTCCACCTAATCTATCCACCCGGAGGGCTGGGTATGTGTGCTGCTTCCAGCGACTGAGGGGAGCAACCCACAATTTTCCCCTGCCTTCCCTCCAAAGGAGGAAAACATCTGTTCTCTTTTCAGTTAGATACAACTCCCCAGGAGTTTTACCTTCTTAATATGTTGGGGGTGGGGGAGGGGAGCCTTTCCCAGCAGCTGGGAGATTTAATAATTCACAATTACTTGTTTTAGCTTCTTTGTCTCTCTGACCCTCACTCTTCTGGGAATTGCGAAGCAGGGTTCTGGTTTGCTGTACCCCAAAAAAGGTCTGCAAGGCAGCTTTTGGCTCTTTCTCTGTTGTTTTAGTGAGATCTGATCCTTATCTGACCAACCCATTTGCCACCATAGTACCACAATTCCCCCACAATGTACTTTTTGCTAACAGAATAGCCGAGCAGCTTTATAATGGGCAGGACTTAAAGTTGCTATAGTTGTTTTTCATATTATGCGTGATACATTTGGGACCAATAATATGATATAACAACTGACCAGCAAAAATAAAACAAACAAATATATTTTACATCATTTGAGTATTATACAAAAGTAGGCACATTTATTTTTTACACAGTATTAAAAGTACCTAATTAAAAATTAATGATTAAAATAATTACTAATGGAGCTGAAATGAATGTGTGAGGCAAGAAAAGTATAAACAAATCCTCAAGTCAAAAAACATTAATAAATTTAGAACAATTTGTAATTTTAAAAAAAGAAGGTAAATGAAATAGGGAGAAATATTACACATTCAATGGCAGGATATGCTGTTATACTTTAAGGGGATTGGGTCTAGTTTAAAATCAAGGACTAAAAAATATTGAATGACAATAATGCTACTAGTATTAATTGAAAATGGTCTTTATTTTTTAGGCAACAAGTTGGCAGATACATTGGGCTTATCAAGAAGATGAATTTCATAAGATATTTTTATAAAACTCCTCTCTCTTTAAATCCAGAGACATCATTATACAATTTTTAAAAGGCAAATAATTAAAGTAGAAACATATTTTCTTTCCACATACAGGTAAAATATGGTATTTTGAAAAATCTTGTTTAGAAAACGAAATAAGCTAAATAGATAGTTTCCTATAAAAATGTTTAAAATCTTAATTAAGGTGACAATTTCAGAAACTCTAAATAATGAAACCAAATTTGAAAACATCTACCTTTGAAACAGGGAGTGGGAAGGGAGAGAATTGACCTAAACATCGTTGCTGTAATAAGCTTATGCTTTGCCACTCACAACTTTTGCTAGGATCCCAACACTCTTTGAAAACAAGGGTGTTTCAGACTAAGATGACACTTATGTCTGCTTCTCATTCTCCTCTTAATATTGCTGCCAAAAGTGAGTGTGTGGGGTGGGTGTTTTTCTTGTCTTTATAAAAATATGTCTGAGAAATGCATTTTTATTTCTCCTGTTCTCTTTTCTGATTCCTTAGTGTTAATAATCCTGTCTGAGAAAAGAGGGAATTCTGTGCAAGTGATCTATATTGTGACCTCCATTATTTCCAAGGCAAAGTGCCACAGGTAGTTTACCAGAGTGTAAATATTTACATATTCTCAGGCCAGCCCAAATGCCTCCCAGCAAGTCCTGTATTTTCAGGGAGGGTGCTCCCAGCGCAGCCACCACTCTCAGCCAGAGAGGCAGCTCCCAGGAGTCTTAGAATCACATCCATAGGCCCTTTGTCTTCAGTGACTTGCAGAAGGAGAGAAATATAGCTTTGGGGATTCCCAGCTATTGTTATGGAGCCTCCTTTGCAAAGCTTGTTTCCAATACGCAGTGGGATTTTAACACTTTATTTTTGAAAACCGAAATGTCACTCTCATTCTTACCATAATATCAAGATCAAAAGTACTTATAAGTTTAATATTATCTGCAGCATGCTTTAACAGTTAACAGTGCATATAATTTTAAAATTAGTCCTATGAAGTAAAAGCAAACGTATGATTTAAACAGTGATCTAAAGTCCCAAACAAGGTGATCTAAAATAATAAAGTATGGCCTTGGAACCCTGAACCTGCAACAGTTGAATCCCATTGGAGAGAACAGAAAATAACCAAGAAAACAAGAAATCCTACTAGCCATTGGAGAATTAGCACTTGTTTCTGGAAAAAATATTAAACACTAATTTGTTCATTTTCCTGCTGTCTGCTTTTCTGTCTTGCTGATCTGAGCAAGAATCAGGTAACTGTTAGTAGGTGGTAGGGAAAATGGATGCAGACAAAATAAATGCAGCAACAGAAACCTGCTTATCTCCACCTCAGTTATAATAGGAAGATGACTGCCTGTAAATGATCTAAAAATAAACAAGAGCTATAAGGACAGAAAGACATACTATAAAGTAAAATTGATTACATTTATATTGGAATGATTTGAATTAATGGTTACTGAATCTGATACTCTGATTCCATAAGTCACTCATATATGTGATGCATTATTTGAAGGCACTGCACTCATATCTTCTTATCAAATACTGGGGAAATAAACCTGCTTACAAAAAAAAAAGCCCATACCAATATGGTAGAGAAAAAGAAAACATTTATTGGTTAAGAATGATTAGGTTTACATGCACATTAAAGTAGCATACAAGTGATTATTATGTCTGAACAGAATTTCATACAAATTCATGGAGTAAAGCAGATGAAAGAACAATGAAAACTTCTCTTTTCTCCCTGAGAGATAAATGATTGCACTTTGTGATTGTTCCCTGTATACTCAGTGCTGGGAATTGAATCTAGTCGCTGACAAAAGAGATGTTTAAGTCCTAACCCCAGATACTGTGGTGGTGAACTCACTTATAAATAGGATATTTGAATATGGTATTAGTTAAGGAGAGGCCAAACTGAATGATGTTGGGCCTTAATACAGTAAGACCGAAGTCCTTAGAAGCAAAATATGGAAGCCAGAGAAGCCAGAGAAGCCAGAGAAGGAGAGATTTCCATGTGATGAATGCAGAGATGGATCTACAAGTCAAAGAACCCCAAGGATTGCTGGGAAGCTAGCACCAGAACACTCCAGATCCTGGGAGAAAGCATGGCATGTGGATACACTGATGTTGGATTTCCAGCTTTCAAAGTCATGAGATAATAAATTTCTGTTGTTTAAACCCACCAGTATGTGTTATTTGTCATGGAAACCCTGGTAAATTAAGACACTCAGCGAGTGATTCCAAAATTAATTTTGGAAGTATGTCTTTACAGTTCCAAGGTTTAAATGGCCCAGGACATTGTAGGGTAAAATCAAAGGTTCAGTATTCCTATTGGGGTTATTGTGTTTACAAGGAGATAATCTAAGGAGGGAGAATGGGAGGCAGCTTAATTTTATTAAGCAAAGAAAATTTCATCCTTTTTTCCCTAACACAACTCAGAAAAAAATTTGAATGATACTTGTTAAGAATCTGAGTACCCAGGAGAGCTTATATGTGTGTTTCACTTTTTTAACAAATCAATTTTATTGATAACATATTAATAAAGAATAAATCAATTCAAAGTGTACAATAATGGTATTCAGGATAATCATATAGTTGTGCATTCATCAATTCATTCCGTTTTAGAGCATTTTCATTATTCCAGTAATAATAAAAATAATACTTAAAAATACCAACCAACAAAACAAATCTCATAACCTCTCAATCTCTCTATACTTCCACTGCTGTACCTAGATACCAGTCTATTTCCTTCTCTCTAGTTTATTTGTACTTATATTTTGTAAAAACAGTCTTATACATGCACTATCACCCATATTCATATTTTACATGACGTTTCACTATCTTACACAGTCCCATGTACATTTTTTAGGTTTCCTTCTAGTAATAGGAATGTCCTTAGGCTTTCCCTTTCAACCACTATCATAACCATATAATAGCTCTGCTAGTCATGAACAGCAAGATATTCTCTCACCATTTACATTCATTTTCAAAGATCTACAAACAAACTTTTAACCAGTTCTGCATGGATAAACCCTCATCATTCCATTCTCTACCATCATTCTATTTTCTGGCAACCTATATTCTAATTATTAATTCCATGTGTTTACATAATATATTTAGTTCATAATACCAAAATCATAAAATATTTGTCCTTTTGTGTCTGCCTTGCTTCACTCAATATTATATCCTCCAGGTTCATCCATGTTGTCATATGCTTCACAACTTCATTTATTCTTACCACTGTGTAATATTCCATCCTGTGTAATAACTGTGATTTGGCTATCTATTCATCAGCTTAGGGACACCTGGGTTGTTTCCAACTTTTGGCAACCATGAATAACGCTGCTATGAATATCAGTGTGCAGATGTCTATTCATGGCACTGCTCTCAGTTCTTCTAGATATATACCTAGCAATAGTACTATCTGGTCATAGGGAAAGTTGATATTTAACTTCATTAGGAACAGCCAGTCAGCCAGAGTGGCAGCACCATTGTACATTCCCACCAAAGTGAATAAGCATTCCTATCTCCAAATCCTCTCCAACAATTACAGTTTTCTGACTTTTTAATAGAGGCCAATCTAATAGGTGTGAAATGATATCGCATTGTAGTTTTGATTTGCATTTCCCTAATTGCTGGTGATGTTGAACATTTTTTCATGTATTTCTTTGCAATTTCTATTTCTCCTTTGTACAATTGCCTTTTCAAGTCCTTTGCCTACCTTTTAATTGGGTAGTTTGTCTTTTTGTTCTTGAGTTGTATGATCTCTTTTCATATCATGATTATTAAACCCTTATTACATATGTGATTGCCAAATATTTTCTCCCATTGAGACAGCTGCCTTTTTGTGGTTTTGACAAAGACCTTTGAGGTGCAAAAGTGTTTAATTTTGAGGAGGTCCCATTTATCTATTTTGTCTTTTGTTGCTCATGCTTTGGTTGTAAGGTTTAAGAAACTACCAACTACCACAATATCTTGAAGATGTTTTCCTACATTATTCTCTAGGAGTTTTATGGTTGTCATTTTTTATATTTAGTTCCTTGTTCTATTTTGAGTTATTTTTTTTTCTAAGGTGTGAGATGGGGAATGTCTTTCTTTCTTTCAGATATAGATATGCAGTTCACCAGGGTCATTTCTGGAATAGACTGTTCTGGCCCAGCTGGGTGGGCTTAAAACCTTGTCAAAAATCACTTGATATGAGGGTCTATTTATTATGAGTTTTCAATTTGGTTCTATTGGTCAATATATCTCTTTACGTCAGTACCATGCTATTTTTATGACTTTAGTTAGGTAAATTCTTTAAAGTCAGGAAATGAGAATCCTCCAACACCATACTTCTTTTTAAAGATAATTTTGGCTATCTGGGGACACTTACCTTCCAAATAAATTTGATAATTGGCTTTTTGATTTCTGCAAAAAGGCTGTTGGGATTTGTATTGGGATTGCATTGAATCTGTAAATCAGTTTGGGTAGAATTGACACCTTAATGATACATAGCCTTCCAATCCATAAAAATGGAATGTTCTTCCATTTATTTAAGTCTTCCTTGGTTTCTTTTAGCAATGTTTTGTAGCTTTTCTGAATACCAGTCCTTTATGTCCCTGGTTATGTTTATTCCTAAATATTTCATTGTTTTAGTCACTATAATAAGTGGATTTTTTTCCCTGATTTCCTCTTCAGATTGCATATCAGCAGTATATAGAAATGTGATTGATTTTTGCACATTAATCTTGCATCCCACCACTTTGCTGAACTCATCTATTAATTCTAGTAACTGTGTTGTGGATGTGGAATGTGTGGAATGTGTGGAATGTGGATATGTGGAAATAACTCAGATATCTTCCTCCTCCTCTTGTAGGAATGCAGAGATAAATTTGTTCTCCAAGGTCTAATGAACATTTAATGAATGCCCTTACATATTATAACCACCTACTACTTTCCAATGAAGATAGACATTTCTGTTAAGTTTCTTCAAAAGGCACATTAACACATAGTTGATTAAATTTCACAAATGCCAACTGTATTTCTTGGATATTAGGTAAAGTCTTATTCAAATCTTGTTTGTAAAAATCACTTCTCTGTTGATGATTTCTAGTTATTACATGACAGATATTTTGATCAGTTTTTCACTGCTGCAACACACCTTTTATTATGGCCCTTCTCACCAAAACACTGCCATTAGGGTGGCTCCAGCACAGGAGTGGCACTCTTCTTACAACAAATAATGGGAAAAGAACTTTAGTTCTTGGCCTACAAAAGAACAAAGCAGTACAAAGAATTCTAGAAGGCAAGTGGATATCATGTAACCCTCATTAATGGAACAAACTTTCCACCCAGAAACACACATCCTCTTGATTTCTCTGTCCCAATCTGAGTAAGTTTCAAACAGGAGTATTCTTTGCCATCACCAGCTCCACCATCTGATCCTCCACCTCCTGAGAGGAGTGCATTTATCTTGTTGCCTAATTGTGGTATTTTTTCCCAACAACAGGCCTGGGAATAATGAGCTATTGCTAAGTATACTTTCATGGCAGTTTTGCACCATGATTTTTCAAAGCAAAATCTGACAACCCAGGCCACACCTAGAGCATGGTCAGGCAGACTGACAGGCTGAGATATGAAGGGGCAACTGCAAGAGAAAGGAGGAGCAGGGGCAGGCATGGGTCTATGCTGGTGCAGGGGCCCAAACCCAGAAGGTGCCTGCCACCCCAGCCCAAGAGACTGCACACATGTGGCCTGTGGCCTGCAGCTCAGGACCTCTAACTACTTGTAGAATTTGAAGGCAACTTTAGGCCAAGTTTCTGACTTGCAAATATGTTTTAAATCAAGGGTTTTTTGAGTGCAGAGCTAGCAAAGTTGATGCTGCTGTAATTTGACCAAAAAGCCAGGACCCAATTAGTATAATTAAAGCCTCAGTTAATGGTAGCTGAATGTCCAAGCTCCCAACAATCCAAGGTTTTGCTCAGATATGTGATGAGTAGGACTCTGTTGCAAATAGGTTTTAAATCATATGGCCAGATTTGGGAGCATTTTATTAATAATATGTCAGGTTGTTTGCTAATTAAAATACTTATGACTGAGATTGGAGCTCCCATATTAGCCTGGAGTCAGGTCTTCCAATGGGCTATTTGCCTCAATTGTTAGTTCAACTGGAGATAGACAAGCCAGCAAGTTCTTTGAACTGCAGGGCTATTTAAGCCAAATTTGATGGCATGTGGCCCTCAGCATTTGAAATTTTTGTTTGAAAGAATGGCTTATTTGGATAATTTGAGCCTGTAGATTGCAAACCAGTGAAAGCACCCAGAAAAATAACAGCAACAAAAAGCCAACAGAATGGTGTAGGTCTTCATGCAATAGGCTTTTTCTTCGTTTATGTTCCTCCCACTGGCATGAATTATTACCAATAATATAATAACATTGCTAATATTGTCTATTTCAGCATGGTGGGAGAGGGTTTTTGCTGCTGCATTATTTTCTAATGTGATTATCATTTACAAAGTGGAATTGCTAATTTCCCTTCTTGGTGGTACATACATTTATATAAATTGTCCTGGAGCAATAATTTAAATTTACTGAAGAATACTCATGAGAAAAGATTAATCATCCATACAATATATGCTGAAAAATATGGAACATTCCTACATGGTGAGAATTTAGGTTTAAAAGTGTCCTATAACAAATGGTCCCATAACAGATGTTGTGACTTTATGATAATGTCATTAATGGGCCATAGGAGAGAATCTGTCTCAATATGTCCTTCAGTCCTGATGGATTGGAGGCAGAATAGAAAACCCATATTATGAGAAAAAATATTATTGAAGAGTTCATGTATACAGAATCCTCATAAACATGAAGATGAGACAAGCCCCCATTAAATGTAAAAGAAAAAAAAGAAATGGGAAGGTTTATAAAAATTAGTATGTGGGGTAAGTCTTTCCAAAGGTCTGGAATTAAGAGAAATTAAATTTTGGACAAAAGTAAAACCCAAGCAACAAGAATCAAAGGCATGAGTTCTGGGAAGATGGCATTAGAGTAGCTCAAACAAGGTGCAAGTCTCTTACAAAATAGGGATAAAACATAAAAGTCATCCCAGGGAGCTGCTTTGGGGACCTGCAGAACAGGAGAGTGACACACACATCATCAACGAGAACTGGTGCTGGAGAGACTAAGAGGCCAAAGGGAAAACTGATTTGTTGACCTCCCCTGTTTCATTCCCATTCACTTTAGATCTAGTCTATTCCCCATAAGTGGCTCCCTGCCCTCTTTTGATAACTTAAACATGGAAAACTTAAAGTTTTAGAAAATAAATTGAACCAGAAATTAAAGAGCTGTGAAATAAAACATACTAGGACTCCTGAGGGACCAAGAAGGCTGCCAGAAGAACCCTGTGAGAACCTAGCCATGAGATCTCATTTGGCATGAGATTTCATTTGGGGTCAAGGGAAAGCCCCAGATACCATCAAGGACCTCACCATTGGGTCCCCTAGGGTGGGCTAACAATCAGAAAAGCTAACATTTGCAAGGTGAGGAATAATTACTAGCTTAAAAGGTAACCCCACAAGCCAAATCTCTCTTTCTGCCTGAAGAAGCCCACATCTATTAATACATCTCAGGATGTGTAATTTTCTATTTTCTCCTGTTTCTTTTCTTGTCTCCCATTTTCTCAATAAACTACTGGCCTAACTAAACTGGCATGTTCTTAAATTCATTTATGTAGCATAGCCAAGAACCTAGAGGAATCCATCATCCCCCAACTTCTCCTGACTTCATGCCTAGGCATATTGCAAATCTGAGTGATTCTCATACATGATTGTCTTAAAATTTTTCATCGGTCTATTTTACTGAAAGTAGAGTGGATGCACTTTTTGCCTAATGCTTGGGAAATGGCTGTAAAGTGGGGGGGCTGAGTGAGATTTGTGGTAGTCTTGGGCTGTGGAAGCAGAACTGCATGCAATGTGACTAAATCCAGGACACAACTGAAATTCAAAGCCCCAATTTTGTTCAAAGAGGTACTTCAATCCCATATATTTGCCAGACAGACACGAGCTCTCTTCTGTTTCCAGTTTACTTGCACATGACTATACTTCATTGGAATGAGAAAATGAGATCAAAACAACAAATGCAACTTTCTAAAATAGTGTAGAACCAAGATTACAGCTTAATATGAAATAAAGTAGATTTTTACCAACTTTGGAACTCTTCATATATGTCCATAAATTGTATAATTTAGCATTGAAACAGCTATTTTCTTTTTAGCTTTTCTTTGTCCATTCCCTAGTAGAGGAGTATCTGGGTCGTTTCTAGTTCATGGTGATTAAAGCTGCTAAAAGCAGTCATCTATAGCTTTTCACTTGGGTAAATAATTAGGAGTAGAATTTCTGCATTGTTTGCTATGTGTGTTGAACTTTAAAGAAATTGCCTATTTTCCAAAGTTGCTGCATTATTTTGAATTCCCATCAGCAATGGATGAGTGTTCCATTGCCCTTCATACTTTTGAGTCATTATCAAAACTTGAGCCATTCTAGTAAGTGTATAGTTGTACCTCATTGTGGTTTTGATTTTCATTTCCCTGATGTTGAGCATAGTTTGATGTGCTTACTGCTATCCACATATCTTCTTTTATTCAGTGCCTGTTCAGATCTTTGGTCCTTTAAACTTCATTTTAATATTATTATGTTTCAAGAGCCCTTTATATGTTCTGGACACAATCCTTTAACAGGTATGTTACTTACAAATATTTTCTCCTAGTCTGTGACTTGTCTTTTTAATCTCTCAACAATCTTTCAAAGAAGAGAAGTTTTTCATTTTGAGGTCCAATTTGCTGATTTTTCCTTTCATGGATTGGACTTTTGGTACCATGTATACTACAGTATAAGTTAGCAATGAGAGGGAACAAACTACTGATACACAATGATGTGGATGAGCCTCAAGGGCACTAAGCTGAGTGAATGAATCCAGAATCAAAAGGCTGTGTGATCCCATTTATATGACCTTCTGGAAAAGGCAAAATTAAAGAGACAGAAAATAGATCAATTTTTGCCAGCAGTTGGGGGTGGGGAAAGTGTTAACTACAAAGGGGGAGGGTTTTTTCAGTGATGCAGCTGTTCTATACCTTAGTTGCAATGCTGGCTACACAACTATAGGTGGTTGTTAAAACTTGAAGAACTGTCCACCAAAAAGGATAGATTTTACCATCTGCAGATGATGCCTTAATTTTTTTTTAATTTAATCCATGACAATTCACAGGTCCCCCCCAAAAAACCCGCATTACAATTGCTCTTTCCTCACCCTGCTCCCAAAGTGTCCAGTGACACTGGCTCCACATAATTTTGCAATTTCTTCCATTGCGTATATCACAAGTCTATATCAGGACTCCAATAAGTCCATTCTAGTCCATAGTTCTTCCCCCAATCCCAAGGAGTCTGGAATGGTGATGTCCCCTCCACCACCAAGTGAGAGGGGGCTTATATCCCATGGATACAATGGAAGGGATTATCCTGCCTGCAGCTGCAGGCTCTCTGGATTCCCCTGCATAGCCGTCGTCCATCATCAACTCCCAACTAGGTGTCCTGGTTGAG
>PVKH010011158.1:0-17897 GCA_004027955.1 Chaetophractus vellerosus | reverse complement strand
GGTGCTTAAGCCTAAATGCTCTTGGTTTCTGAGTCTGTTTAAACAACAGATCACAAGAAAGCTTGCAACGATTACAAAGCAGTTGACTTTCTTGGGAAATGTGGATACTAATTTCATATTAGACACCTAGTGCTCTCGGGAGAGAAGGCCTCTGCCAAACTAATAAGCAAATAAAATACAAACAAAGCTTCACTTTCAAGTCTGTATGCCACAGAGAGATATTCTCTTGGAATTCAGTAATCAAGATGCCTGCAACTCTGTGCTGGCCCCATCAGGAAGGCCAGGCTGCAGAGTGCCCAGACTCCCAGAGCCTAGCAGAAGCAAATCTGGCCCCAGAGAAAGCAAATAATTAAGCAGGTCATTAGGAAGACTATAAAAGTACGGATGTGTAGCTACGCCCTGCTGTTAACTTCAAAAGGTGACCACAAGGCAAAGATTCTTTGTAGCAAAGGAAAAAGCAATGGAAAAAGAAAGTCACCTGACAGCCAACAGCTGTCCTGAGTGGGAATTCCTTCCACAAAAGTCTTTCCTCAGCCCAAGCAGACCAACTGGCTTCTCCATTCACCTGATCTATGCCCTTAGAAGCCACCCACGGTTAGGTGTCACTGAGGTCCGCTCTGACCCCTAGCTATAGCAGGGGCTGGATATTCCACAGGAGGGCCAGCAGGCCTAGAGTTCCTAGAGCTTGCCCTTTGGCCTTGGCTCGGGCAAAACTGTGAAGTGTGCCTCTCCATTTCCTTCCTTTTAGGGCCCTTCCCACTTAAATGCCCAGTGACCTCAAATTGCTCAGGGCCTTTTTGGGTAAGAAGGAGATTCTATTAAACTCACTCACACTCAAATGTAAATGGTTCACATATCCTTTCCACGTTCATTAGATACTCAACAGTTCTTCAGAAAGAGGGCAATACTTAATGGTGGAAACGTAAGCGCTATGGCTTCTATGTGGGGATAATGTTTTTTAGACTCCTAGGAGGATATCTTCTCTTGTCCCCAAATCCTATTTCCTATTCCGGTATAGGTAAAGCCATTCCTATCTACCCCAATGCAATGAAGTCCCATGGCTCCAGGACAGTGCCAGCAGCTTTGCACTTCTCTGATCTAGGCTTAAAATGGACTCTCAAGGCTGGACTGGAATGTATCAGTCCCAAGGCATCCCCCAGTCCCTCCCAAATCTAATCTGACCCCAGCTGGCTTGGAGATGGTAAAAAAGAGTTTGAAATGCTAATAATGGAGAATTAATTTGACTGGGGTAAGGCTTTTGGAAGTGTTCATTTGGGTAAGTAGTCAGAATACTTTCATTAATTCTTCCTTCCCCCCTGTCCATCCTCCTGCCATCAACTGGAATTAACATTTCACTGAGCACAAGTTTTCCATTTCCGAAGACCTGTGTTCTTTCACTAAATTTATTTATCTAGTGGAGCCCTCATGTGATGTAATTTTGAGGAAAGACCACATAGAGTCGGTGTAATTATTTCTTAATATTTAAAAGCTCCCTCGGTTAATGTGTTTTCGGGGACAAGCTGTTAAATCATTAGGAATGGTGTTTGGTGGCCTTTTTCTAAGCAGCAGTTAATGCTGACTCTGAGCTGTCGGGCCCAAAGACCACCCCAGCCCGAGCTCCCCATTAGCACGCTGGTAATGGGCTGGTCGCCGACTAACAGGCCTGATTACCAGAACCGCATGTGATGGATGTGACAATAATTGAAAATTTTTATTTAAAAAATAAAACTACAGGAAGTGTCCCTGTCAAACTCTCTGGTGTGCTCTCAGAGCTAAAAGAAGAGGAAACTTCTGGAAGGTGGAATCCACATATGACTCAAGGGCTCCTTCAGATGTGCTCATTTGTTGCAAGGAGTGAGAGCAGTGTGAGATAGAACAGGACAAAATCATTCCTTTGTGGTTCCAGAGAACAGGACTAGGAGTCAGGTGTGATGGACGCAGAGACAGAAGTTGTGACTGGAACTGAGGATGTTTTTTCTAAATAAACAGGAAGATGTTCCTGTGATGAAGAGTTCCATGTCACTGGCAGAGTTCAAGGAGAGGTAGGAAAAGCCCTGCTACAGGTGCCATAGAAGAAATTCATAAACTGAATAGGACGTTGGGGTGGTGAACCTCCAGGTTCCTTTTCTAAGCTCATTCTGCCTTAATTCTGTGATTCAGTGTGGAAATGGGAAGAATAGGACCCAAGGATTCGGGGTGAGTTATTGGTGGAGGGGTTGCTACCATGGAGGGTGTTTAGTTCAGAATACTAGTCAAGTTAGACAAAGCGTTAGCTGGGAGTGGGGATACCCTGAGGGGAGGCGGGTAATCCCCGGTTCACAACCTCACTGTGCAGTCCGTATGCGCGTCACCTGGCTACTGTGAGCCAAGCATTGTTCTCCTGAGGGACAAAAGTGGGCGAAGAACAGAAGCATCACCAGTCTGGAAGTGAAACTATCCTGGCCATAAACTGTGATTACGGTTTCTTAGCAGACCTTACATAATGGAATTATCTCCATCCCCCTCCGCACCCCCTTTAAAAAAAAATAAATCTGGAAGCATCAAAACTACTTCCAAAATTCAGGACCTGAGCTGTGTGAGGCGATTTCAACTTTCATTAAAGTTTTTTTTACTTGCTTTTAACATCTCAGTTTGAGTGGAATTGAACTAATTTCTTTCCAGATCAGTAACCGTAGCTCTTAGCTGATTGGACGTAGTAGCTTCACGAAACTCACATTGAAAGTCTTCTGAGAGGCAGTGACTGGCTCAGCTTGGCTATTATTTATTATTGCCTGGGCTCTTCTCAGGGGTCTATCTTGTACCCCTGCAGCCTCTTTCTTCACCCCCCTGTCCTGACATGCTAATGTGGAGTACACAGGACATCTTCATCATCTGCTTTCCCCCTGTTGAAATTGCTGTCATTTTGTCATCTTAGGAACATCTTAGCGCAGCCCCACCTGCATGACATATTTATGGTATTCTTCTGAGAGGTCAAGTCATAGCCAAAGGATAAAGAAAGGCGATTTACTCTTAAAGAAATACACATGTACACATATGAAGTAAGTTTTTTAAAATTTCAGTTTATTTCCCTTTTATTTCTTCTCCAAGACATACTTGATTCTATCTCAAGAAAGTATCTGGCTTTTGTTTCTTTTTCTATGTAATTTTAAAAATGGAAAATTTAAAAAAATTGATGACTATGTTTATGCTATAAATTAAACATATATAAATATGTATGGAGGAAAGAAAAAAGAAAGCAATATAAAGCAGGAAATTAAGATAAGCTTACATAAAGAGGATAAAACTCACTGGAAACTTGCTTTATTAAGTGAAGGAAATGGCACAGGCAGGTAGATTTCTGTTGTGCACCTGGGGTTTTCAGAACCCTCGTTGTGTTGGAAAGTTTTCTCTGAATTGGGTTTTTGGGAAGAGAATGGAATAACTTGGAGCAATGAAGTGGCTGGTTAAAGGTCAAATGGCTAAGGCACTGCCTTACCTCAAAGAAGACTACTTCCCACTAGATTACTTATTCCAAATCAGTTTCCAAAAACAAGGTCAATGTATGGGACATGTATGAAAATGCTACGTGTCCAACATCTTTTATGATATTGGTAGCCTCAGATATTTTATCTATCACTGCCATATCTTAAACTAGGAATTTGGATTTAGAATAAATAAAAGCACAATTTCTGCCCCTAACAATTCTGTAAATTTTGAAGAAGGACCTGTAATGACTCAAAATTAAGCAAAGAAATGAGTGGAAGAAATGAGCTGTGTGCCTGCTGTAGAGACAGTGCCCCTAATGGAATTGAGTACAGTAGCCACAGCACAAGAAGCCACCAATGAATTTAACCCAATTATTTTGACTGCTGCCACTCTTTACATTATTTTTTGAATCACCTCCTATGACAGTTTGAAGCTTTTGGTGGATCCCAGAAAAGAGTATATTCTTGAAGCTAATCTACTCCTGTGGGTGTGGGACCCTTTGATTGGATTGCTTCAGCAAGGAGTGACCCAGGGTGGGTCTTTGTCCTCCTCTGGAGTCCTTTATAAATGGAGAACCGAAAGCAGAGACACAGAGAAATAAAGTGGCAGAGACAGAAACCTCGAGAAGCTTAGAGAGGTCCCAAGGCTGGAGGCTGGAATCAGTGGATCTCAGAGACATGGAAAGTGGCCCCCGGCAGGCTGGGAGAGACCAGGCCCAGAGGAGAGGGAAGAGACAAGCCGTATGCCTGATTGCCCACAGCTGAGCTTGGAGAGAGCCCTTCACTTGATACCTTGATTTGGGCAGAGCCACCCGTTATGCCCTGCCTTGTGCCTGATTGCCCACAGCTGAGCTTGGGGACGATGTGAGCCTGGAGGAGGAGGCAGAGACCCAGACTGGAAGAACCACCTGTTGTCTTGCCACGTGGCAGGAATCCAGGATCGCCGGTAGCCAACCTTTGGTGAGACAGCTTCTCTACTGAAGCCATGATTTGGACCTTTTCACAGCCTCAGAACTGTAAGCTTTTAACCTAATAAATTCCCATTTTTAAAACCAACCCATTTCTAGTATATTGCTCCCAGCAGCTTTTAGCAAACTAAAACACCATACAATGAGTTTGCTTAAACAATGGGAAATGATTGGTTTTGAGGCTAGGAGAAGTCCAAAATCAAAACATCAGCAAGGCAATGCTTTATCCCCAAAGATCCTTGGTCCTTGGCTTTTCTGTGACATGGCAATACACATAGTGGCCTCTCCTGGTTTCACTTTCACCCTGCCTGTAAAGGACTCCAGGAATCTGGATTAAAGCCTCTTGTAGAGGTCTTATTTACAATAGATCCACACCCACCAGAATGCAGACCAAGCCCAGGAGCATGTCCAGGCTGGGGTACACAACTCAACCCATGACATCAGTGGAAACACTCTTTTCACTATTAGGGAAAATGCTGGCACTCACCTTCCAGGCTGGCAGGTCTGTATCTCACTTTTATGGTATCGATCCTTGTGTTTAGGGAGTCTTATTTGCCATTTATTAGGTGCAAATCTTTGTAATGATTATCTAGGAAAAGAAGACATTTCCATAGTACTCATTGTAAGGCAATGGTTCCCTCAGAGGTTCTTAAAGATAATTCACTGATTATGGTGGAACTTCCACTTTAAAAACAGGATTGACCCTCAGATACATAGAAAATGGAGAGTGCAGTTTTGCCTGCCCTGGGCTCTGTCTTCCCACCCTGCTTGGAATCAGGGAGGCTGCTTCACCTCTGGTCACTGGTGAAAATAGTGTCTGGAGTTCACGTCAACTATGTTAGTAGGAACTGGGGATATTTAGGCTGGAGACATCATTATTATGCCCAAATTTGTAAAAAAGTTGTGGAGGCCAACAGAGTGGCAGCTGACTTTTACAGAGTAACCACGATGAAATAGGCACCCTGGGCAGCATTTGACCGAATCGTATTTAGTCCTCCTAACCTTATGAGGAAGATATTTTAGATGAGGAAACTAAATATCATGGAGTCTTAGTAATTGCCAAGCTAGTGGTTAAGTGGCAAGGCCAGACTTAAATCTATGTAACTAAAAATCCTAGTCTTTCTACAACCCACGATTGATTATTCTATGTGGCTCTAGGGGTAAAACTAGGGTCAACTGGCAGAAATGACAAGACAGCAGTCTATTCCACTCAATATAAGGAAGCAATTCAGAGAGTTTATCATATATATATATATGGTTGGATATCAAAACAATTCCAAAAATTAGGATAATGTTCCAAGTAATAGGTTCAAATCAGTCACTAAGGACAACTTGTGTGCTTTGGGAGAATGTCCTTAAACTTTAAATGTGATGTCCTTTATGCACAAACTTTGCTGGATTCCACCATCAGAGATCTGGAAGTTCCCAAATCTGACCCAGCAGCACATTTCTGATCTGTTCATATTTTAATATCTGGGCAGTCAAAGGCCAGAGGACAGTGAGTCAAATCCTCAGAATTTCAGGACGCTACCTCCTTAAGGGTTTCAAGAAAAAAGGTTAAAGATTATGGCTTGAATATCTCTTATGCCTTCATATATGGACATAGAAGCTTTAGAGACTTCGAGATCGCCCCTCCTGCTCCCAGGCAGAACAATCCTTTTCCATCTTGTAGACCTTCTTCTGGGTGCTGAGAGGACTCCGAGAGGTACTATCAGACAGACGAGACTTTACCCCACCCAGCTTACTAACAGACCCTTCTGCTGATACCTTCTCAGAAATCCACCACTGTCATCAGACACGTAAAGGGGTGGTTTTCTAAATGGAATTTTAATGTCGACAAGCCTGGGTTTTGAAACAGGAAAATTTTATGTATCTCCCCCATCAATGGAGGAGCAAGGCTGTGACTTCTATGGCTTTCCTACCTGCAGGATGCAGACCGCCAGCCAAACCTGGCCCTGCTTGGACTTCCTGTTAAGTGTCCTTCTAATTCTTTTTCTCAGCTTCTGAGAAGGGGAAGGGCAGAGAGGTGATTTCTTCCAAATCTGGGGGAAAGTCATGTACTGTGAGGAACAACACTCTAGGTGTTTTTCCTACCTCTTTATTTTTGGAATGGTTATATTTTGTTTAATGGGCATATATGATAATTTAAATATATATATATATATATATATATATAAGTAACAGGCTTTAAGAGAATTAGAATACTTAATATGGATTTTGAACTTCTGCCAGGAGTAGGTTCCAAAGCCAGTTCTCCCTATTTGCATTGTTGCATTTATCCATTTCCAAACATTAGAAGATCCATCTATCAGATTCTGTGTAAATCCAGCGCACAGATAATTTGTTAAAAAAAAAAGGCTTTCTTTCAAAATGTTCTGCGGTTTTTCTAATCTCAACGCTTTTCTAATTTTCTAATCGCATAACCTTGAAGTCGAAAGACACAGCCTGTGATAATCTGTGTACACTGTCTTCATTATTATCACAGACATTTCTGGAAAAAAAAAAAAAGAAAACACACACATACAAAACACACGCAAAAAAAAAGCCTTTCTGCCCCACACACATTCAAAGCTGCCTTTAAAGTCCTACTTTAGTCACAGTTCAATCAGATCCACATTAGTCCTACTCATCAGACAGAAAAGTGTTCATGAGCATAAGGGGGATATTGACTTTAAAAATTTACTGGCGAGGCGTTCAGAGCCTGCAGGAATGTCAAAACTCCAACCTGCATTTTGATGTTTTTGCCTCCGGTTAGTCTTGACTGACATGCTTGGAGCACTTTGGTCTGTGCTCTGGCATCCATTAACTGTCCTTGACTCAATGTTATCCAGGCCGTTATGGGCAGCTCAGTGCCTAATGGTTTCTGTGGATTAGACGCCCCAAGGTGTAAGGAAAACTCACGGCCCATTTTAAGGGATCACATTGGCTATTCTTGGCTTCATTAGGGGGGCATTGTTTGATCCTAAATAATGAGAGCCTGTTAATTATTATTCTGATAATTAGGCCTCATGTGGGAGCATGGCAGTCGCGAGGTGTTTTAAAAAGGAAGCAAGTTTGGAAAAGGAGAAAGAAATGTCAAGGTTGAGGTGTCTTTGAGAGGAGTTTGTTTATATGCAAAGTGTTTTCACCTAAGTGGGGAGGTGGGGCTGGATGGAGGCGAGAGAAGGAGGCTGGGGCGAGCTCAGGTCTATACTTACTTCAGCTACAATGGATTACAAAATTACTACCTTGGGCAAACCATTCAAAAAAGGCTCACCAGTCCCACAACTGAACCTGTAATTCTGTACAAAGAGATTGGGAATTGGTTTCTCTTGGAGGAGAGCGGTATCACACGGAGAATGGGAGTCCTGGTTGAATCCCATCGGCTCTCTGGGGAAAACTGTGGACTTGACTTGAGTGCCTGCATTACTTTTGCTAATTTTTTCTCACCCATAAAATGGAAACCACATCCATTAAGGGTATCATGATGAGATTGCCTCCTGGTCAGGCAAGAAGGGATGGTTGTCTAGGATGCACAAATGTCAGGGGCACCTGAGGTGGCAGAAAGCAGATGACTTTTGTGCAGAAGGAGGTGGGTGGAGGCAGCTCCTGGGTAAGTTAGCCCCAAATGAACTTCTGACATAAGATGAAAACTGCTCTCTCAGACTATCCATAAGTTGAAAGTGCTACTTTATGGTGTTAGATCTGGATTTGGTCTCTTTCTCCTCAGTGAGTGCTGTGTCATAGCATTCAACTTCACTTTAATTATTTTTATGTCACTCATGTAATTGTGAGAGTGAAAATCCTAGACTCTATGAGTCCCCAGAATATTGTCTCTTGCCTGGAATCCAGATAAGCACCTACATTGTCTTTATCCACTTGAAGGAAGGACGGAGGGTAAACAAGTGTCTCGAGTTCAAAAGGGGATGGAGAGTTTGGGGGAGGTAAGCTTGCATTTGAAGCTTTGACCTGGGTTTTTGTCAGACTTACATATACTTCAGGTAGAGCTGACCAGCTGAGATGAGAGCTGGCCTGTCTATAGACCGGGTGGCAGTGACTGTCAGGAAGAGAAGAAATAGAGAGAAGGACCATACTCATTGTGAGTTCCAGTGTTATGTTCGCATGACTTTGCTTGGTTCTAAATCTCACTCTTCCAATTAAACTGGAGAGACTATCAAAAGTGCATGTTCAAAACGGTTACATACCCTGGAGTTTTGGACTTGCCCGAGCCTTCTTCATACAGCTCTGTGATTCTCTTTTGTATGTGTGAATGTTCTTTGAGATGGGCCATGGGAGGTAGAGCAGGAGGAAAGGGTGGGAGGGCCAGGGGCACGGTATTGGGGAACTGAAGAGTTAGTGGCCAAAATAGGTGGTCTTGTCTGTGATCTCTCAACTGTTCCTAACAGCTTCAATGCTTCTCATAGGTTCATCAAATGGCACTGCACTTCACTGGAACATGGCATACTAAGCGCAGAGTTATTAGAAGGCAGAGCCATCTTGGATCCTGTGTACAGGGAAGTACAAAGTCAGAGCTGGCCAACCGAGTCCAGTAGAAAAAGCCAACAAGCAGGAGAGACTGTTCATTCAGTAGGTGACCTTGAGCTTAACTGACTACTCTTGGTCTGATTCCTCGCCTGTGAAATGGGGCTTCTATGTCTGACTTCAAGCCTTACAGGGAAATTACAAAGGTAGAGTAAGGCTATAATCATAAGAGCAATTTGTAAAAGTGAAAATACTATGCAAACATAAGGTAATGTTGTTATTTCCAGATAAATCAGGCACTAGGGATCCCTAATACCATCTGAAGAAGAGAGCAACAGTGAAGACTGGCTTCTGAATCACCGTCACTGAAGTGGAAATAATCATACAAGTTCAAAGACATCAAAGACCTTGGCAATCATGCTCCTTAGTGAATGTCAAGACCTAAGATGATATCACTGCAAATGGTAAACCTAAAGAGGATTTCCTATTTGGAGTAGTGAAGCTCTAGGGATAAGCAAAGCTTTATTCCCTCTTTTTATAGTGTTTTCATCCAGTAGTCTCTCTGACCCATGAACCTTGATGATGTATTATCTGTCTAATTTAGTAAACTGTGCAGTCTCTGGAGAGAGACTCTGGGCTCTGTAATAACTGAAAGGTGGTAAAATATCTTCTTTAAAAAGTAGCAATTAGCTCTTCAGGCAAAAAAGGGAGAGGGGCTTCTGTGTGAAAACAGACTAAAAAAGATGAGGATGCCTCAGTTGGGAAAGTCAAGGTCTCAAAGAACCATGGTAGTAAATCTATAAAATATAAGGATCTGAACAGGAGGATGTTACACCTATCCAATAGCTCATTTGTGTTTCACGGAGAGTGGTCGACTTTACCACAAGCACGTTCTCTCTCCCTCCATTTCCCCCCTTCCTTCCCCTCTCCCCCACTTTCCTTCTCACTCTTAACCTAGTTATGGAATGCTGCCTCTGCCTTTTAGCTGAGGTGACAGGGACAATGCCAGCAGTTCAAAATACCATGCTCCTTTTTGACTGTATGTTCTCCGAGAACAAGGACTATGTTTCTCGATCAAACTTCTACTCTATCTGCTTATGTTCTGCTCACTAATCATGATGGGGAGAAAGTCACAAATGCCATTAACCACAGGCTCTGTGAAGGCAAAGTTCTTCCAACTGGATAAGTGACCACTGGACGGATTAAAAACTGAATTGAATGTTTAGAATTAGGAATTTGAACTGTATAGGAATCCAGAATAAGCCAATTTGGTTTGTAACTAACACATACCCTCCTGTTATCCATTGTGGATTCACTAATATGTAAATTTTCTGTGGTGACTTTGGAACACTAGCTCAATTCATGCTTTTCCAGAACACACCCCTACTCTAGTCTGTTTCATATCCTAAGGAGAAGTGATTAGTCTGGCTACCTGAAGAAAGAACCCATCATGCATTCTAGAGCTCCTTGTAACTTGTAGGTTATTATACTTTGGATTATCTATAACATCAAGTTCCTCATATATTACTGATAATTGACAGTTGTTAATGTAAGAAAATAATTTTCTTCCAACCTTGAACAAAGACAGTTTCACTTAATAGTTCCAAGTAGCAAAAGCCTATCTAATAGGTTGAATTGTCCAAAAGTGTCCAGTGTGAGAGACTTATGTGGATGGCATTAAGCAAATTTGTGGAAATGTGATCATGAATCCTTTTCTCATTTTTCTTATTACTCTTTTCTTGTCACTGTTCTAGTAGCTATAAGACTTAAGCAATCAGCCATTCTGTGCTATCAAATAGACTCAATGGAACAAAGTATTATTTTTAGGGAAGTGCTTTGTTCCCATCCTCTGAGTCAGTATGGCTTGCCAATGCTTCTGTGACTTTGTGAACACATTTGTCTAGGTTTAGAAAGGGCTGAACAGGCCCATCCGGCATTCTGGTTAAATGGTGGCAGAGTTACTAGTCAAGGCAGATCACCTGAATGACAGCTTTTAAACCAAGGGATATGACTTTGGTTCAACTTGAGGTATCCTGGCAGTTTATAAAATAGCTCAAGCTTACTTCTCTTCAATTCTATGGTATTAAACTTTCAGAGGCTGTGCCTACACATGCAAACATTTTAATTAATTCAACAATTTTTTTTTTTACGTCAAATTAGAATGTGCCAGACACTGTGCTAAGTGCTACAGATAGGGCAGTTTAACAATAAAGACAAAGTCCCTGCTTTTTTGCTTCTTATAGCCTCGGAGGAAGAAAGCCATAATTAATAATTGGTGTGCAACTAAAAGAAAAAAAGATAATTGTTATAACAAATTCAAATCTTTATTTTTCCAAGTAAGGCCGAAATACCTACATCCCCAAACTCAGGTAGAAAGTAGCTACTTAGCGGATTGGTTTGGGATCAGGCTCAGGAACATGAGAGAGTGTTTGTAGATTGAGGCATCTGTATGGTGTCAGATGAGTAATCAAAATTGTCCTCTCCCAAATATTTGTCACCATTTGGCATGACTTGACTCTGAGGTTTCCTATAATTCTCACTTCCATAACCACCATTGCATGGAGATGATAAGTATGTGCATGGATGTGCAGGGAAGGGTTGGGGGAAGAAAGAGAAATTTCTATGATTTTGGTTTTGCTTTACTCTGTCATTTTCAAATTTAGAAGAATTGCATGATGGGAAATAGGTTGATTTTAGCAGAACTTACTAGTAGATTTAGAGGGCAGTGGCCTTTGATATTCCTGTAAGTAGATAATAAGCAATAATCGCTAACATTGTTAGTTTGGCATGCCTGGCTGGTAAATAAAACCTTTGGCATAGGTCCACTGTGCTCCTGTGGAGCAGAAAGCATTTCTTTTTTTGGTAAGATGCATTTTGTCCCTGTTTAGAGCAAGCACATTCCCTAGGTTGCATCTTCTGCACTGAGTGAAAGTCTGGTGGCTACTCCTGATCATTTCTACATCCTAGGCCAGGGCAATGTCTTCTTGATCCCTAAACTGCTCTGAATTCAGTCAACTAAAAAATGAAAAACAATCTAGGGGAGCGGATGTGGCTCAAGTGCTTGAGCGCTGGCTTCCCACATGCAGGTCCCGGGTTCAATCCCGGGCTCCCAGTACCTCCAAAACAAACAAACAAACAACAACAAAACAATCTGTAAAACCAGTCATTTTACAGAAAGGACTATTTGATCTGGTAGTGCCTCCCACTTTGCCCCGCCTGTTTTCTATCATGCCACGGAGAGTGGACTGAATGCAGAATTGTGAAGCATTCGAACCATGTTGTCAGCTCCCTCTTGCCTGCGCTTCCCAAACTTGATTCCCTTCTATTGTGTTCTGGCCTCCACCCTCTCATCACTGTTAATTCTTGACTGTACACATACCACCCCTACCCCCTAACGTGGATTGACCTTTCTATCTAGGGTTCCATTTCGGTACAACTGATGGAGCATTTGCTCTACATCAGATCCTCTCTTAGGCCTTCTGCATGCATTATCTCAAACACTAGTAGGCAGGCACTGTTATTATCCCCCTTTGATAGGTTCTCTAAAAGTTACAATGATTTCACAACTCATTATGTCCCAAGCAGAACTCTTGTTCCCCTACCCCGAATCCCACCTTCCACATACACCTTGTTCTCAAGCCAAAATTCCAGAGTCATCTTTGACTGGTTTGCCTCCCTCACCCTCACATCCGATCTGGCCATAAGGACAGTCAACTCCACTTTAAAATCATTCTGTGAGGAATGAACAAACTTAAGGGGGCGGGGGGGGGATGCAACTATGGACTAAAGTAGACTATTATTCTAGCAATGGAAGAACTTGTACCATTGATAGAAAGACAGGGGCTACCAGAGGTTCTGAGGAGAGGGAGAGGGAAGAATAGGTGTAACATGAGGGCATTTTTGGGACATTGGAATTGTCCTGGGTGACATTGCAATGACAGATACAGGCCATTATACATTTTGTCAAAACCTATAAAATTGTGTGGTGCAAAGTGTAAACTATAATGTTAACTATATGCCATGGTTAGTAGCAATAGTTTAATCATCAATTGTAATAAATGTACCGCACTAATGAAAGATGTTAATGGGGGCAAGTGGGGGAGGGGGAGGGAGGGGATATATGGAAATCCCTTATATTTTTGATGTAACATTTATGTAATCTGAAGCTTCTTTAAAAATAAAAAAATTAAAAAAAAATCTATCTGAAACCTGACCATTCCTTGGGAGATCCATTGTGGTAGGAAAACTTTGCATTGATATTTCCTCTTCCTCGAATGTTCCTCTCCCAGACCTGCCCCTGGATCACTCTATCTCTTCACTAAGATTTAGCTGAAACATCATCTCTTCAAAGAGCCTTTCTTGACCACCTTACCCCTCAAATCACTACCTCTTTATAGCAAATTTCCCTGCTTTTTCTTGGTACTTACTCTATATGTTTCCTTGTTTATTTTCTATCTTCCCTGATAAAATGTAAGCTTCATAAGGTCAGGGAATTTAACTACCTTACTTAATAGAAAAGGGACTGACACAGAGTAGGTACTTGATAATATCTATGAATGGATAATTAAGGAAAGGAGGAAATACAAGTCAGCAGAGATCAAGTAACCTGCCCAAAGTTACTCAGTTAGTAAGTGGTGCACCTGAAGCACTTATTAATCTGTCTCTTAACTGCTGTGCTAAACTAAATGTCACTCTCATTTCCTTCCCATCAAATTAGCCCTGTATCCTGGTCTTTCCAACTATGGCAAAAAGAAACACATGGACTAGCCTAATTCACTCTGAGTTAATGTCTTCCTTTTTTTTTTTTTTTACAGGACTGTAGACTTCTTTAAAAGGATGGTAATTTGATTATCCAAAAGAATGACTCTTGAATTCCACTTAGAATTCCAATCACTGTGGAGGAAGAGTTGGGGAGATATTTTAGAGGGCTGTGGGGATGGGAGACATTGAGAGGATGAAGATGCTTCCCGCAAGTCACACCCAGAAGGTGGATACATCTTTGCAGACTGGACTAGGTGGCATCATCCATTCACACTAGCATCAAAATACACAGTTGACAAAACTGTTTCGTACATAGTATCTCCTTACTGTCCTAAAAATAACCCTTTAAGGTTAGCAGGTGAGATTTTATTATTCCCGTTCTTCTATCAAGAAGAACCTGAGTCTCAGAATGGCAATGAAACTTTGTGCAAGGTCACGTGGCCAGAATGTGGCAAAGGAGACAATGCCAATCCCGAGGCCTGGCCGGAAGGCCTCTACTTGCTGCACAATGACAGAATTCCATTTTCACGTCATTCCTTTGACAGCGGGAAGCACAGAGATAAGGAAATACATATTAAGAGAGGGGAACAACTATGAAGTATGGTCTATGTGGGTGGAGAGAATCCATTTTTATTCAAAATAGAAAAATTAATTTTCTTAAGGCCTGAATGCTTGTGCTATGGTAGAAAAACTTCCCCCAAACAGAACTTTTCACACTTCAGGATTTTTCCTGCTATAGTCCTAGTTCTCCTGTCTCCCCACACATACCAATCTACTTGTCCATTGCTAAATGTTTCTCCCCTCCTTGCCTCCTCCCCTCCCTCCCTCCCTACATTCCTTTTTAAATTGCTGGACTAAAGTGGAGTTTAGGGCTCTGAATTTAGTCAATTCAAGAAGAAAAACAATCTGTAAAAACAGATATTTTTCAGCTCAAAATTCTTTGGTCTCATCCCCTGGAGAATGATCCCAATTGCTTACTTTGCCCATCTTAATCAGTTCCAATCAACCCAATCTCTGGGGAGTAGTTCTCTCAATAGTAAGAATAAGAATAAGGATAAGAATAAGAATAAGAATAAGAATAAGAATAAGAATAAGAATAAGAATAAGAATAAGAATAAGAGCTTCAATTTATTGAGCATCTACTATACACCATATGAAGTGATTCTTTACACGATTCAGGCCATTCAAATCTCAAGACACAGTGATGTATGAGTCATTATTCCCATTTTATAGATGAGAAAATTAAATCTAAGTAATTTGTTCAAGGTCACTTAGCTACTAAGTGACAGAACTAGGTTATCAAGCCATAGATGATTCTAAAGCTAATGCTTTAACCACTCTATCAGGTCTTGAAAATATATGTATAAGTATTCCCATGACAGTCATTGCTAATCATTCATGATAGCTGTACTACTAAATCCAGAATCTTTCTTCATCCAGCCACCCTGGCACCCTCTGGCACTTGTTTGGAATTAACATGGATGTAAAAACTATTTGCCATGCCTGTGTTGTTTTATGACATCAGAACAGTCCTGTTCTTTGGGGCTAGAGATCTCACGTCTCAGTATTTCAAGAGCAGTCTCATGGACAGCTCCAAAGATGCTCTCCTTCATTTACAGGCTGAAACTCTCCTTCCTAATTTGAAGCCCTGTAAAGTTTTCAGGAGCCATCCAACTTTGTCTATCTATAAGGAAATCACTTAGGGAGCATGGGTTGATGCCACCAAGCTATGTGGTAATTATCTACATAGTTTGGCATAATCACCTTTGTAAAAAGAGCTATCCTGCATGGGGATTTTGATGCTACACCTGACAATTTGTTCTGGCCACATGTAATAAAGTAGCAAACTTGGGCTACTAGATCATAAAAGAAAGAAAGGAATGATCAAATATGTTTGGCAGGTTTCAAAGAGGTGGCACATCAGATCAAGCCACAAATTAAATGTTTTGCACTTGAAAACTTCTAAATAAGCAGCTTGACCTTTTCCACATTTTCTTTTTACTTTACAGTGTTTATTAGGGATTGACAATTCTTTCCTCCACAGTTGGTATCCCAAAACCCTAAGGGCATAGGGAAGAAGGAGGATGAGATTAACCTAATGCTAATGGCACAGGAAGTTTATGAAGAGTTATTCGGCTGCCTTAAGGGTGACAAAGCAGCTGAGAAGAAAGAAAAAAAGACAGTACTGTAATTTGGATGAATGTGACTTGGCATCTTTGGAAACAAGGCTGAGCGTATGCCCTATTGAAAAACATCAGTCCAATTAACACTCTGGAGGTTTTATCTATGAGTCTGCCACAGAGGCAAGAGAGATGTGCTGGGCCCCAGTTACTTGGTCTCAGTCCAGCTCTGCTGCTTTCTTGCTGTGCAACCTTAAGTAAGTGACTTAAGTCCTCTGACTCTCAGAAGTCTCATCTGTAAGGGTTGATTCTCAATCCTCTTTGAAAATCAGAATCACCCAGAGGTTTTTTTAAATACAAATGCCCCCAGCACACCCTCTGAGGTTTGGATTCAGATGATGTGAAAAGGAACTCAGGCAGTTGTCAATAATTTTTTTTTTACAAAGCTCCTCTGAAGAACCAAAACCACTCGATTGGGTCATCCCTAAGGTCTCCTGTGGATCTGACCAATTTCATGTCTCTGAGTTTCCAAGCAGATAAAAGGACTCATCAGAGGAGTTAATCAGGTGGGCCTGGCCTTAGCCTATACAGTTAGAGGGTCCCGTTAAGTCCTATTGGTTTGAATTGAAAGCTCAGAGCTGATAGTCCTTGGGATAGAGCAAACCATGCAGGGATCTCCTCCTTGGTGAGTATTAGAAAGTCAGTGAAAGTGAACTGGTAATTAGCTGAGTGGCTTCGCTAGTGGAGGTCATCTCAGACCCCTCATAATAGCCAAGCTTCCTCTTGTATATGGAGTAGCAAAGCCTTGTTGTGGCTTTGCGGTTTATCCCTCTCCACTAGTCCTGACAACAAAAAGGAACGTCTCAAGGAAACTCTAAAATGAAATTCAAAAGGAGTAATAGAAATTGGATTTGATTTGTTTAATTCTGAAATCAAGGTCACTAGAAAGTACTACAGCTCTTATTTGTGTGGTTTGGGTGTTTTGGGTTTTTTTTTTTTCCTTCAATATCTTTCTTTTCATTTGATGGTCCTGTCATCCCCAGAACTGTGTATGTTACTGATCCTGCCCGTATTCAAAGCTGTTATTAAGTGGAGTCTTTTAGATTTTAGAGAAATGGTAATGGTTCCAAAGATGACAGAAAGTGGCAGCTGGTGACAAAAAAAACCCTTGATAAGACGACAACAGTAAATCAAACTACTGCCACTTTTTCGTTTCATGTTTGTTAATACCATCTCGCCTTTTGAAGTTTAAAGCAAGGTTCAAAAAAGCCAGGTGCTGAATCATAATATTAAAGCAAGTAAGGAGCTCCATGAAAGCAAGGAGATCTGAGTGGGGAAAGCAACAAACACAGCTTTCAACTGCCTTTTGTCGGCCTTTCTGCAGATGTCACCGGTGGTTATCCCAGCAGAGGGTTCGGCTTGTAGCAGCGCCTCTGGCTGATTCCCGCGCTGCGTTTCAAGTGTCAATCAAAAAGGAAGGACGCAGCTTAGGTCCTGGTCATTGTCCTGTGAAAAGAGCCAAGCATTTAACATTGATTTAGCTCCCTCAATATACAAAGATAGAGCCAGCTTTGTGCATCGAAAAGGGCCTTTGGCAAGGTTGCTTGTAGAGCAATTCCATCACATCCGATGCGCCTTGGTTTAGCTGTCATACTGCGGTGTCTGGAGCCCTCTGAAAAGTTATTCAGGACTGAGTGAGCAAATTAAAAAATAACACGCTCCCGATGGAGTGGTGCTGGCTGTGGAAAAGGCCTGTTAGAACCCCTTGGTCTTGAAAAACATCTTAGGTAGTAATGATATCCAACGGTGTGAAATGGTGAGTTAGAGCAAACCAAGAAGGAAGCCAGAGAAGATCTCTGAGCCCTTGTCAGCCCTCAGGGGGAGCAGCTGGCTCACAACATTTGCTCCTCCAACTTCGTTCTAGTCTGTTTGTGTCCCGTGAGGTCTCTGGGCCTGAAAGAAGGTTGAGATCAGCTCCTAGTGTGCCTTGCCTTTATTTATGCTTCTACTTTCTGTGAGCAGACACTAGTTTGGCCAAGTGTCAGGGGTGAAAAATGATTATGGCAGCATTTGAGTTAAGCCAGATGACCTTGCTGCTTTTGCGTATGTATTGCTTTTTCTTC
>PVKH010011157.1:0-17891 GCA_004027955.1 Chaetophractus vellerosus | reverse complement strand
GGATTGTGGAGGCAAAGCTTCTAACCCTAAGACCATGACTCATGAAGAAACTGTTTTGCCTCTTGGGGAAGGGTTTGTGTGTGTTTTCCTTAATTTAACGAAGCAACTGCCTACTCACTCACTCTCTTGTATTACCCTTCCACTTCAAAAATCCCATGTACGCAAACCAAACAAATTTTCAAGGCACCTAACAAAAACATGTGAGAAGAACAAGGGTTTTTGATCAGATATCCTAGTTCCAACATACTAACGCCCTGAACAAGTATTTCTTCATTGAGCCTATTTCCTCCTGAATATCATTTTAAATACTACCTCTATATTTCAAGGTTGTAAAGGATTAAAGCTGAAATATGTAAATTACCCCTCCACCCACCCCCAATTTTCTTTTGTAGCACCAAAAGGAAATCAAGAGGTACATATTTCTCTAATTTATCAGATGAATGCAACCTTCTAGTCTTTTTTTTTTCTTAAAGATTTATTTATTTTATTACATATCTCCCCTTTCCCCCGCTGCGGCGACGCGCCGAGAGTGGTCACTGCGCAGGCGTGGCTTTCCCCGCTTGTGGGCAGTCTCTGCGTCCGTTCACGGCCGGCTTTCAGTTCACAGGTGGCTGGCTGCGCTCCATCCGCGGGCGACCTGCCCTGCCCGTGGCGGCTCTTGCCATGTCCGTGGCAGCTTCTTGCCCTGCCCACGGCGGCTCCGGCCCGCCCATGGCGGCTTGCCATTCTCAAGGCGGTCTGCCCGCTAGGAGAGGTCCCCAGGAATCGAACCTGGGGCCTCCCATGTGGTATGCCGGCACCCTATCCACTGGGCTATCGAGCCGGCCCCTAATCTAGTCTTAAGGTAAAAGTTTGTTACTCTTAGTTCTTTTGTAGAAAAGGACTATTTCTATTTCTATCGGTTCATTTTAACAAAATTTCATGACAGGTTATACTTTTTAAGAAGTCAACTATTATGTCCTATAGAATATTTAAATAAAGATTGATGGATCACTGGTTTTAGTGATTACCTCATCTAAAAAAGGACTAAATTTGACAGCATATTATATGCTGACAGTAACCACTGCATAATAGAATGCCCTAGTTAATATTTAGTGCTGGTCTTGCCAAAAATATATAAAAAATAAATATTGGCAGCTTTCTTGGCCCATGTACCGGATCTAATAGGAAACTGGTTTTCTTATGGAATATGCTATAAATAGGAAGTGTACTTGAATATACATGCATTGGCTGACTTTACCTTTCTGTGGAGTATGATCACAGGCATACTTCGTTTTTCACTTTGCAGATACTGCATTTTTTACTAATTAAAGTTCTGTGGCAACCCTGCGCGGAGCAAGTCTGTTGTCGCCATTTTTCCCAATAGCATGTGCTCACTGTGTGTCTCTTTGTCACATTTTAATTAAAGTATGCACATTCTTTAGACATCCTATTGCACACTTAATAGACTGTAGTACAGTATAAAGATAACTTTCATATGCACTGGAAAACTAAAAAGTCTGTTATGACTTGCTTTATTGTAGTGGTCTGGAACCAAGCCTGCAGTATCTCTGAGGTTTGCCTGTATTAGGGGAAATGGCTTAAATGAAACTTTTTTTAAGTACTGCCAACTAACTTCCTGTAATTTGGAATTTTTTCCCTCAAGTTCTTAGCCCTTTGCAATGGGAGAATGGTTAGTTTTTACTGCTTGGGCAATTATTGGGATATTTATTTTAGGTTTTTAAATAGTATTATTAAGTCGCATCAGGCCACAGAAGGGCATTGTAAAAACACAACAAAAGCCATAAAATATCTTTTATATTATATAAAAATATAAATTTAAGAGATCAGTTTGTTTTTTTTTTAATTAGGAGCTTCATTGCACTTTGAAAGCTAGGTCAACTAAACCTGACAGTGCTTTTGGAGGAAAAAATTTCAGGCAAAGAACCAAAGGGGATACACTCCTCCATACTGCTACTTCTGGGCAATGACCAACTGGACAGTTACCATCTAGGAAAGACTAGCCTAGCTGCAGATCTCGTGCTTCAACTATAGTTCTCCCAGGACATGGGGTGTTTCCTCCAAGCCTGAATTCTGTTTCTCTGGTCAGAAATTCACTGCATCTTGCTAAAATAAGTATAGGGCTTGAAGGGGGGGGGGGGGGGGAAGCACATCATTTTCACCAAGAAAGGAAAATCATGAGCCAGCAAAGTAATAACCATGAATTTGGGCTCCAAGTTGAAAAAGTAGCTCTTGAAACAAAAAGCCAACCTTTTCTCCTAATGAGTATAACCTTGGCTCCTTTCAGCTGTGTGCTCTTAAAAAAGACTGATTAGGGAAACAAATTACAACAAATTATTCCAGTGACTTAAGTCTGTACTGGCTTTGTAAAAATGAATTGGTCAGATGCTTGGAAGTAAACTGCCAGTTTTTATTGCCTGGGAACTGAAAGATGAATTAAGGGTACAGAATTTGACATTTGTAGCTGTTTGACCTGTCAACCACAAGCTCAGTTATTATCTGCTTTACCCCAGTCAAGGCCAAAAAAGTGCAATCTTTAGTTATGTAATCTGAAAGCAGAAAATGCTAATGAAAAAACCTTAGAGAACTCTTAATACCTTCATCTTATGCTTGCTTTTACTAATTATGGCTAGGTCAAAACAAAAGATTCTTAGACTATCCCATCTACAATATTGTTTCTGAACTTTTCAAGATGCTTAAGAATATATCTACACACATTTTTAAAATTATAGGAAAAAAGGGATTCAATTGAGTTTTGTTTAAATGATGGTATTACCTGTTATTTTGCCTGATAAGCTCTTCCTCTCCATTGCAGTAAAAATTCAGTTTAACTTGCAACTCAAAAATCCTAGCTATAAAGAATGTTTACATTTACTGTTGAACTTGTATATTACTATTTATACTAACTGGATGCTTCATTGTATAATATAAATATTCAATACTGTTCAGCAGGTATCTGTTGACCCTCTAAAAAGTTAAACACAAATATAAAAACCTGGTTGGTTTTAATAAAACTTTTTCCTTACATTTCAATTAATATCCAAGTTGGGGCAGAAAGCCAAATCGGTGCTTGAAAAACATTTTTTTGGCTGAATTTACAAGTTTTTCTTCACCTTTTATAATTACAATCTACAGACACGACCGAAAACCTACAAATGTACAATCTTCCTTCATAGTACCTGATGGCTTTCCCTTGATATTTTCAAGGCAGACACAGCATTAAAAAACTACATCATAAAGGGAATACACACACAAACTCTTCCTTATAACAAAAACAAACCGTTTTTTAAATGAGTTGTTATAATAAACTGATACATTTCATTTTGGCTTGATGCCTAGTCTTCATAACTAGGCTAATAAAAAAAACATGCCACTTATTTTTTCATTTTCAAAACTCTAGCTGCATTTTTATAATTAAATGGTTTGGCTGGATAGGTCTGGGGTAGAACCAAGACCCAGGGATTTTTTTTAAAACAAGCATTAGGGGTGATAACTTCCTTCCCAGTAAGAACCATACCCTAGGATACTCTTAATATAAAAAAGTCTTTAATGAATTTACTTATTACTGTCTTTCAAAACACTCCAATAATAAAATTACAATTGAGGCCTCAAGCCATAACCCAGTGGATGTTTTTACCCATTGTTAATTGTTCAAGTTCAAAAAGATCAGATCTACACCCTACACCATTACTACTCTGCACAGTAATAGCAAACACTTCTATAGTGCTTACGATGTGCCAGGTACTTTTATGTACACAGGCAATAAATGGGGGAGCCAGGATGCAAACGCAAACAGTCCTTGCACTTCACTATGCTCTATGGCCTTTCTATATGTGTTTTTATAATTTTTTAGAGATTTCTCCCCCTCCCCCGTTTTGCACTTGCTGTCTGTCTTCTCTTAGGCGGCACCAGGAACTGACCCTGGGACCTTCCGGAGTGGAGAGAGGCACCGAATCTCTTGTACCACCTCAGCTCCCCCTGTGTTTATTAAAACAGCATTTGTTGGGGAACAGATATGGCTCAAGTGGTTGAATGCTTGCTTCCCACATAGGAGGTCCTGGGTTCGGTCCCCAGTGCCTCCTAAAAACAAAACAAAACAAAACAAACGAAAAAACCCTCAGGGAAGCCTATGTGGCTCAGTGGTTGAGTGCCAGCTTCCCACATACAAGGTCCAGGGTCCAATCCCCAGCCCTGGTACCTCAAAAACAAAACAAAACAGCATTTTTTATCAGTGATCTCCAGTAAAAGTAACATTTTAGTCATTAATTTTGGGGGTGTTAGGACTGGTCTTGTCTTGAAATGGTCAGAACAAGCTTTGAGAACATAACCATAGCAATTTAGGGGCCATAGATCAATATTAATGTCTATCAGTTTCAGAGCTTCGAGTCCCCTTTCTTAGGGAAAAACTTGACACTAAGTTTTATAACAAAGCTTCAAAAGGCCACCAAGCTTCATATATGACTTCAGAATATGGAGAATTTCAACACCTTCATTTGTGTAACAGTTAAAATATCATTTGTATCATCATGCTTTTCCTTAAGCATATTTTCAAATTCAGAATACTGTGACAAGGTTTATAATCCAAACCATTGTCATAAAACTAGGATATACCAAAGGGCCACATCTAGGTCTTTGACACAGGGGCTTCTGATCTCATCCAACAGTCTATTTCCAAAACAAATGTTATCTGATATGGTCACTTTTATTCATCTCTTCTGTAAATCTCTCTAGGAAAGTTAATGTGGGGGCATATGGGTACCCCTAAATCTTTTGTGTAACATTTATGTAATCGATGTATCAAAAAAAAATTTTTTTAATTAAAAAAAAAAAGTTAAAAAAAAAGAATATTAGCTGAATTTCAGGTTATGTAAACTTTTTTTCACTTTAAAACTATTTTAATAATTATATATGTGTACAATTGACAGACAATAAATTACTCAGTTGAAGTGCAAAAAAAAAAGTTAATGTGCTAAAAGAAGGCCCACAGGGCCAAGGGAGGCACAAGTCAGTTACAATAGCCATACCTATATAAACATCAAGTGAACTGTTATTACAACAAATATACCAAGCAAGGTAATCTCACCAAAAGCCATTTGGTGTGGCCACACAATTTTCTTTCCAGTGCTGTTTAATTCAAAGGATTTTCCTTGTAATCAAGGCTGCTTGATTTATTAGTATGCTCTTAAAATATCTGTTACAATGTTAAAAGTTTTCAGGCTAAGTAGCCCTTTTTCAACTGTAATTTGTACCCTCTTTAAAAAATTATATTTCAACTTTTTTTCTGTCTTACATGTTCTATCCTGTGGCCAAAGACTATAGGAAAAAAATAAAAAAATAAAAATTAAAAAAAAAAAACAGTGATCTCCTGGGTGGGAGAGAGATAGAGGTGGAAGGGAAAGAAAGAATTCTACCTCTCATCACTGCCTTAAAATTTCATTTTACCAAAAACAACTTATGAAATAAAGATTTTTATTTCCCCCTTCCACCAAAAATTTACAAACACCTCTATACATAATAGCATAAGCCCTTATAATAATAAAATTAGTTTGTTCTTCGGGATACTATTTCTTATGTCTAGATTACGTAAGGATTTATTGAAACATTACATATTCTTATTTTCTTCTGCAGCAACAATGTGTGCAAGTACATCAAGGCTTAATCACTATATCAATACTGACAGCTAAAGACTTCACCCTTTTGTTCACACACCCTGGAGATTTTAAAAACACTTTATTTAATAAAAGTTAAACATACAAAACTGAAATTAACACACAGCCTAAAAATCACCTCCTTCCATTAACAGGAAGACCCTTTTCTATGCATGTATTTGGCTTAAACTCAAGACAATGGTGATGTTCACAAACACCAACAAATGCTGACAACTTGATCTATTAACAAAAATTATAAACTTAGCTACAAGAACATAATATACAGGGAAGTTGTGTCAGATTAATGCACAAGAAATATGGTAAATTTTTAATGAAAACATTCAGTACTCTTGTTCATTAATTTAGCCTTGCCTTTTTTTTTTTTTTTTTTTTACAAAAATAGTATCTACACTGTATACAGGGCTATACATTAGCTTTTTGTTTTCCCATATAAACATTACACATCCAAAAAGTGGTACCACTACCATAAGTGAAAAATCAATACAGGAAGAAAGCAAACATCCAAAGAGAAAAAGGAAAAGGTACCTAGCTACTTTTAAACATGGTTTCTTACATAAAACTAAAAGCTGAATGAAAAAAAAACAAGAAAGAGCTGGATCAATTTTAGAGATGGCCTAATAGGCTCAAGGAAAGTCCTCAAAGCAAACTGCCATTTACAAATTCACCTATATTTAGGCTTAATTGGACAAGAGCTAGGTTTAAGTTGAAGGTAAAAAAGAAAAGATCTCTTTAGCAAGTTGGTGTTTTGCCCTGACGTTCCAATGAATTGCTAAAATTTGTGAACAAGTTCAAAGCATCTGAAAATTCTACATTATGACTTTACAAAAAGTACAATACCATCAGTTAAGTGGGGGCCTGATATTAGGGAGATCAACAATTCATCTAAGTGCTGTATTTAAGCAGCATCTATCTAGAAAAGTTGCTTTATTCAACAAAATTTGAGGGAATTGTGGTGGTGTAATGAAAAAGGGTAAAGAATAGCAGTTCTCAAATGCAATTTCTTCAAGTTTCATTCTATTGAAGTCAAAAAACTGCAACAATGGTATCTTCCTCACTCATCTAACAAATAATTTACCTTTAGAAAAATATAAGGATAAAAAGGTAAATGTAAAGCCCTGCAGAGATGAAATCCAACAGTTTTTCTGATTATTGAGGCATCAAATGCCTGACATTGTATTTAGAGGTATCTTGATACTGTGTCATAGGTTTATCCGCAATCCCACAAGTTCCTACTCCAACTTTGCCAGTTACACTTTCAGGTGAAGCAAAAATACTCCTCTTTACCTAGGGAAATAAAAGAAATCATTTCTGATTAGTTTTAGAATAAATAAAATTTTATGTGAATATACTTTGTTTCAATATTAAAAAAAAAAAAGCATACTGCTTTCTTTGTTCAGTGTGAAAATGCATACTGAAATGGTCCCATGCCAGTGGTTACTCAAACTTTTAAGTTGTGCAAAATAACATTACACACTATTACACACTCATAATGTTTCAATATTTTAGTTTTCAAGACTCAAATCCTAATTTCAGTTATGAGCTATCCATTTTAGCATGACAGAACTCTGCCTGTACTGAAGTTTACTATGGGCCTGTTAATGACATCTAAATTGTGGAGCCCCTTCACCTGTTAAAAAGTATGTATCTTTAGGAAAAGGAAGCACTATTTTCCAGAAGCCATGGCCACCAGTCGAGGCACTATCTTGATAGCAAAGAAAACGATCATATGGGTGAAAGCCAAGTTATCTTTATTCTGAACTTTCTATACAAATACTATGGATATTTTCTAACATACACTTAAAAAGCAAAATATACAGGGAACTGAGTGTTCCTTTAAATAAAATCTGATAGTGTTGACCACTACAAGCAAATTATTTTTCAAAGTTTAGTTTATAGAACGAAAAATCCCTAGACCTATTGTAATTTGCAGATATAAACTCTCTCAATTCATATTGTTTCTATTGTAGAAAACATGGTTAATAGATTTTTTTCAGATTTGTTTTTCAATAAGCCAAACTGATGAAGATTCTAATTTCAAGATCAGATATTTCTTTAAACCTATGTACTTCCTTTTTAATTTCAAAGTTATTTTAATGGTAGCTATGCTTTTCAAATTTACAAAGGATGATGAAAGAGATTTACTAACCTGGCCTTTTTTGTTTTTAGAATAGGCTCTGTTGTTGAACTGTTGCCATTTCACCTTCTGGTCCTCTCTTTCCTGCTCAAGTTCTTTTATCCTCTGGGCTTTCTTCAAAGCTTTCTTCTTTTTATATTCACGCTGCTGGGCAATCATTTCTTTTCTGTGTGAAAAAAAGAGGTAAATGTCAACTCTAAGATTTAAAAGATGATTTTGAGACAGAAGTGAAAAACATCCAGTAAACTTATATACCCTTTTCTCCATGAATAAAAGAACTGATTCACTAAATGCCTACAGCCTGACACTAAGAAATGTTTTGTTTTGTTTTTAGGATTTTACTATTTTTTATTTATTACATATCTCACCCCCTTCTGCCCGCTCCCGCTGTGCTCATTTCCGCGCTCCCCCGCGTCTGCCTGTCTCCCTGACTCTGCCTGCGCAGCGACCCGCGGAGTCAGCCCATCACGCGCTTGCAGGGGGCCTGTCCCACCCGTGGCAGCCTGCCCTGCCCGCGGCAGGCCTATTCTCTCAAGGCGGTCTGCCTGCTCGAGGAGGCCCTGGGAACCGAACCCCAGGCTTTCCACGCAGCAAACCGGCGCCCCACCAACTGGGCCACAGTCGGCCCCAATGTTTTTTAAAATACACAGTATTCTTGAAAACTTTCAAACATAACTATGTCTATTACCCATATAAATCATATATTCTTAATTTGACCTCTACACAGTTTTTGTCAGCTGTATTTTAGGAATTAAATGAATTTCAACATTAATGGCTACTAAACCTTTATCATTTTCCAAACAGACATAGGAAGTATGATGTGCACCATCTGGAAACAAACTAGAGATTCAAAGCAGATAAAACTTTCACTTAGACTAGAAGTAACAGCACAAATGGAAATTATAACCAGCAATTCTTAAAAACAAAACAAAAAACCCTAGATTTTGCAAACAAAAACTTATCCTAAATACAATCAGAGCCTTAAGCTTTTATAATAAATTCGGCTCAGTTAACACCAACTTCTCACCAAGACAAGGATGAAAAAAAGAGGCATTTAAAAGAGAGGCAAATAAAATCTAGACTCCCTTGTACCATATAATTGCCACCATGAAGCTGTAAGTGTGGCTTTTTGCACAGAGGACGAAGACTAAAAATAGAGATGATACACTGTTTTACAAATTTTCTTACTGGCTGCTTAAATGTTATTTTAACATGATAAAAATTTCCCAGTTTCAATTGTTTATATATAGCAACTTAAGTTTTGAAAATTCTTGCCAAATCGAAGAGTTATGACAAATATGCTAAAGTTATTCAAGATATCATTAATTGTATCTCTTGAAATAAAAAAAAAATGTAAACTTCTCTCCACCCTCACTTCCAACTCCCTGGGTTAATGCCATCATCATTTTATGCCTGGACATTATCAGTACCTTTCTCTCTGCTCCCAATCATCATTCTAAAACTCCATCTGACCACATCAAATTCTCTTTACATAAAATGCTTCAGTGGCTTACAGGCTCTCTACCTCATCATCTTTACCTCTCTAACCTCTTTTGTCAAACCACAAGGAATTTTTGTTACCTCTACATCCCTCTTTTAAAAAAATAAAATAAATGTTTACTGAGCTCTTACATGTCAAAAACTGTGCTCCATGCTTTATTAATGCTATCATTTGATCCTCACAACCTTGTAAGTAGATACTACTGTTGACCCCATTTTACAGATGAGGAAACTGAGGAAGAGTGGTCAACATGCCATACTGCCTCTAGTTCTTCACTCAGCTAACTCTTACTCTTAAGATATTTTCTCAAAGAAGCCTGCCCTGATCACTAAGGTGCAAGTTAGGTGCCTCTTCTTTGTTCCCATAAAGCACCTGTCAAAACTGCCTAACTTTATTATAAATGCTGCTTTATTTATACATTTACTTCTCTAGACTGCAAGCTCAGTCACGGCAAGGCTGAGTCAGTCTTATTCACTGTGGTATAGTCCCAGCACCTGGATTACAGCCACACACATAGTATCTTCTTAATAGACATTTACTGAATGTCTAAGTAGGAACCAAAATGTCTTCACTTTATCTTACATCACTACTAAATCTTCAAGTACCCAAATGGGGAAGACTGCCCATAAAATGGTGACGTCAAAGTCACTTACTTTGACATGGGTTTGTTGCCACTGTCCTCCTTTGCCTTCCTTCCTTCTTCTACAGGCTTGAGGTTCAACAGTGGAGTCACTTCAGCATTCCCATAGCCAGCAAAGGTGATTGCAGCGGTGCCATTTTCTTCATCTATCTCCTCAATCTCCGCTTCGTAACACCTGTAAAGATATCATGGCTGTAAGCAGGTGAGTAAAGGTTTAGTACTCAGCCTATTTAAGACTTATACTGCAGTGATCAACTTTTGCATGTATCTAAAATGAAAGTTCTGTAATCAAATGGCCCCTTGGGCAAAGACGATACAAATAAGTGGCTGGAGTTAGCCATTTGTTATCAGAAAGAGTCCAGATCAAAATATTGCCAGGAGTTGTTACACATGTCTACTGAATGAGTGCTTTAGTTAATCTCTGAGATAGTCCTTACAGGAATAATTCCCATGTATGTGCCTCACAGAGGTCTGAGACAACTAACCAGACAATTTTCAATTTCAGGTGAAAACAATTTACATTATTTTAGAAAATACCTATTTTCCTCTGCTTTAATTTTTCCCCCTCTAGAATCCAAGCCATTCTTCTTGGCCAAACTTAATCTAAAGCTAAAAATTAAAACTGTATTAATGATAACCACCCAAGAATCAAATTGGCTCTCTAAACCTTATTGGGCTATATAGAAAGATTAAAATAGGGTAGTTCAAACTTAATAAAAACATCTTACCATTGTATTTTATTATTTCATGTTACAGTTAGAGGGTTTTTTTTCTACACTTACTGTCCATCTTCACTCCAGATTGCCATACACTTGTCTCCTACTTTCCATGAATGAGTGGGCTGAGTAGAAGCAAAACTGTCTGAACTTGCAAGAGTTTCTGAAGGTTGAGTTGAAAGAAGGTCTTTAGTTAGTTCTATAACTTCCTAAAAAGGAAAAACAAAAACCATAACATCAAATTATTTTTATAATGTACATGCCAATTATTTAAAGAACAAGGAATTTTCAGTTTTTGATGATGACAACTCTCACACTTTATAGCACTTAAGTTCTCTGAACTGATTAATTCATTTGCAGTTCCTAACAACACTGAAATAGGTACTGTGGTTATCCCTACACAGAAACTGAGATATATTTTACACAACTAGTAAGTGATGGAGCTGGAATTTAAACCCAATCTGGCTCTAGTCTGTGCTCTTAACTACTATACAATACTGCCTTTCAACTTAACCACAAATACTAGTGGAAATAGGGTAGACTTAAGTTTATACCATGCATTATTTCTAAGCACTTATTTTAGCTGAATAGATCTCTGTGGAGATGAGATATAAGGTCACAGATAAAGGATTAAACTACTTTTTTAAAAAATCACTTTTATCTCCTATCACTATTATGTATGTTTCATGTGTACAACTGTTTTACAGGACATTACTTGGCAGTAATATTAACTGCCTAGCCACCCCCCCACCCCAAGAAAAAAAACAGAAACATGTGAAGTAATCTTATTAGTAACAAAAATATATCTGCTCATACAGATTTCTACTAAAATATTTGTAGGCATTTATAAAGAAACCAGTAGTCTTCCCATTTCTTCATTATAAAACTCATTCCATTTGGGTAAGCAAATTACCAGGTTAGAGAGAAAATATTCCAATATTTTAGTATTAAGCACATTAGCACAGCTCCTTTCAAAGGAAAAAATAAAAGTAACACATAAGCAGGCAGTGCCTCTGTGTGTGGCAAATATTGTTCTACTTCAGGCTTACATTTACTTGCTTCATTCAAAGGTATCTGGTTAAGTTGGTTAAAATACTTCAGAACTAGTATCAACTGATAAATTTTGCTACCTACTAGCAATATTTTTACTATAATTAAGATCCACACTGTACAGCATGCCATCTGATTTATTTTAAGAGTGTGCATACATTTCACCTTGCCACTGTTGCATATAAAATCACCTTAAAACATCATATTGTATGTTGGGGGGGAGGAATTAGCAAAGCTAAACCATGTAACTTGATTTCTTCTGACTTCCATTGAGGCAGTAGTAGTTCTGATTCAGTATACAAGAGTCTTAAATACTACCACTCTCCTAAAGTTTTTAAATCTTCCTATTTCTGAATGGCTTATATTTGAGCTTTAAAAAAAACAAACAACAAAACAAAAAAAACAGAATTTTAAGCCCTCAGAAAAGGCAAGTTTTGTGAATAAATAAAGACCAGATGTATTAACTAGAAGACTCAGATTTGAGTTAAAATTCAGTAGCGTAATAGCTCTACTGAAGTTTTTATTAATTGCCAAGTATACTTTTTAATTAGTCCTTTGCAAATAAAGCAAGGAACTTCCAAATAAACAGAACATGTACTATTCAAAGGAGAGTAAACTATCCAGTTTTGTTTTCAGTTAATCACTTTTAGGGCCAGGAATATAACCCAGCAAGCCTGACTCAAAAGCCCATAAATCCCTATCATTAAAGAATACTTCCATACCCTCTTAAAGATCATAAAACTATTTATTAAAGCAAACATGAATTCTGCTTCTCAGTTTTAAAATTCTATTTCTCTTGGATAAAACATCTTCCCACTATATTTTCATAATAAGGAACTAAGTTTTCATTAAAAAAAAAAAAAAGAAAAAGAGTCCTGAATAGCTATAAAGAATTTTCAGTCCCATGCTGAACTAATCCTATTATTTTTTAACCAGAGCATTTACCCGTAGTGTCCATTAAAGTTTGCCATGGTTTTACATAGCCCCCCTGCAACAAAATGAAGAACCTTCTAAATTACTTTTCTCCACATGTGCATATGGACCAAACTATTAGAAATAAACTATTTTATGTATGAGGGGGTTCTTGAAGGTACATACCATTAATTACTTTTCCTCCCCCAAGTCTGAGTTCTGAAACTGCTCCTTCATCGACAGATGGGCAGCAGTTACAGTAATCGGCAATTCCAGGAAGCATCAGTTGTTGTGATCTACATATCAGCAGGTCAAAGGGGGTGCACTCAAGCACTCTGCTTACTGAAGGAAGGCGTTTCGGGGATGCAGAGAGCCACTGTAATATATGAGACAAGTGACTTGACCCCTGCCTCCTTTAGAACCAGTTTATTCAGCAAAACAGCCTAATATATTGACTATTTTTGTAATTATCATAGACTGGGGACCTAGTCAGCTAGCTAGCCTGGATTTTTTACTACATCCACTTTTTTTTTTTAAGTGAAAAAAGAAAGGCAGTTAAGACTTCAGTAGATTAATTTGCTGCTTGCTGAGCAACTTTATTCTCTGTGAAAGCACATAAAGAGATAAATATAGGAAACTTACTGGCAAAATGATAGTCACTGAAAAAAATGCAGAAAGAGCATTTCATCATAAATCAAATAAAAGGCAAGCAATATCATAACCAGGATATATATCCGTAAGTGGAACAAAAGAAAGCAGAAGCCATATAATGGTCTAAAAAATATGAAAATGAGATCACAAACTCAATGCTCAGGAACTAAGTCTGGACAGATTTTTCACAAAATATATAACAGGCAGAATTAAATACCAGTAGCATGAGGTATATACCAGAGAAGGAGGAAAAAAAGATGAGGAAAACAAACAAACAAACCAATGGCAAAACAGAAGGTATAAGTGTAACTTCAATGGAAACAACAATTAGTAGGTGGAAGAACATATCCAAACTTTCAGAACAGATCTATATGCAGTAATCAAAATGAAACTTTTTTCCAAGATAGAGGAAGAGGGAAAGAAACTGTGGATCAAGATTGGTCAGGAAAAACTTTCTATATTATCACTATGTGATGAGTCAGAATTTAAGCTTCTAAATCTGTGCATCCAATATGGTAATCACATGTGGCTATCTGATTAAATAAAATTAAAAGTTCAGTTCCCCAGTCACCTTAGCCAAATTTCAAATAGTCAATATCCACATGTGGCAAAAGCTGTGATACTGAACAGCACAGATATAGAACATTTCCATCATCACAAATTCTACAGGACAGCACTGTTTTAAACGGTTACAGACAAGAGGATATTTTACAGATAAATGACTCCCAGGTCATTATTAACTGAAGCCTAGGTAAGACATTTACGTGCTTACTAAAATGCCTACTACAACATCTCTTTCTCTACAGTACTTTCCACTATAGATCGTGTCATAGTTAGGCAGTTCTGCCCAGACCAATGATGATTTTACTCAAGAAATGTTAAGGAAAAAAAAAAAAACCCAACCTCATTATTAATAATACTATTTCAACCTCCACTTCCAACTCCCCCCACTCCACTAGTCCCACATATACCCCTCTTCCCACTGCCAGGGAAACAATTTACACAACATTGGCAAATATATCATTTTCTTCAAAGAAATAAAGGACTGCTTTAAGTTGGTAAGAGTAGACTGGGCATGCTGGAATCCTGAGTTAAGTAGAAACTTGGTGCTTTACAAAGAGCACAAGTATATAAGTGGTCAATGTTCCCCTCAGTCTCATCTCTAAGATATATATTCATAGAACACGTGAGTAAATCGAATGAAGGGACAGGCAGCAAACTGTTGGTATATTTTTACTGAAGGTCTTGGAAGTGGAAGAAACTGCTCCCAAAACAACCTTTTATCACCTGGCATCCTGAAAGCCATAGGCCTGACTTCTACATGTTGAAGTGGGGGTCCTGTTCATATTGAAATTATCCCAGATGTTTCCTGTGTATTTTTAAAAAATAACATTATCTTTATGGAAGTTTATCCTCAATCAAGAATTGAATATTGAAAATATTCAACTCATCTTACTTATGCCCAGATAAGCTCTTTCAAAATTCAGAATCTGGACCCCATTTCAAATTAGTTTAATTTGTTTACAGTTCTAACATCCCTAAAATAGTTTTAACAAGTGAGAAGACGATAAAAGGGAAGGAAAGGATTATTAAGACAGGGTAAAACTGATTCTTAGTTTGTACTGAATCAGTAGAGATCATCTAATCAAAATGCCCTTACAAACTTTTAAAAGCAGGTTTCGAATCTTAAGGAAGTTCTCAAATTTGTTCTGAAGATGAGAAGTCATATAAATTTACAAATATTATATATGGTGTTTTTCTCAGTCAACCTGATCCTCCAAGAGACAACAGATATTTACTACCATGGCTTTATGTTTACCTTGAAACTTCAGTGCAGATTTTAGAAAAGCAGTTCTATTAGCTACTGACCTCTCCCTGACCCATAAAAAACAAACATAACAAATTAAGATCTCCTTTAAACCACATCAACTTCAACAAGTGTCAGTAAATTATTCTGTAGAACCTTAAGTTCAAACACTTCTGTAACATTTATGCAGAGAACAAGTATCTCTCTACAAATATTTTTATAATTTGTTTTCAACACAGGACATAACCCACTAGCTTTGAAAACACACTTATTTAATTTTCAAAGAATCTTGTGGCATTAAAAAAGAATCTTAAGTTAAACTTTTCTTCTTAAATATCAGTTATCCTTTGCCAGGTCTTTTAAAAATGTATTTTCCATTGTAAAGTTATATGTACCTCCTCTCTTGAAACTTTGACAGAGACTTCCAAAATCAACTCATTTTAAAAAATAATATGAGCATACAGGATTTACATAACAATAAGCAATGCTGTTTCACTCATGTGAATACAAACCAAGGAAACAACCCTATTTCTATGAGCCATGTGTGCCTATGTGCATGCACATGCGTACATCCATACAAAGGGTGCTTTGTGTACCCATGGATTCTAAACAACAAACCATTTGAAAAACAGAGAAATACTATTTCAAGTAATCTAACTCAAAGTGTCTCCCCATACTTACCTGTAAGTCTTTTTTTAATTTTAGCAAATCTTCATTTTCCCCATTTCCAGATAATGCAGCTTCAACTTGCTGGAGCTGGGCTTTGTAGCTTGCAAGCTGCTTTGCTAGATCCTCTGACATCTGGGGGGGGGGGGGGTAAAAGACCATGAAAATTGATCCAAAGAACAAACCACCATAAAAAAAAATTTAAAAATAAATAATAAAAAACAATTTCCCTGTCTCCCACAATTAACCCCTACCAGTTTTGATCACAAATCCTTACCAACACCCATCCCTATTACCTTTACTCTGAGTTCTGAGTAAAGTTTTAAGCCAAACTACAAACTACAAACCTCAAGGCGATGTATTCTGAAAATTTTAAATATGTCAAATAAATTGCATATAGAAAGAGAAACAAAAAGCAAGAAATAAGACGAGAGGGAAAGGGAAGTTTTACATTTTCTTTGCAATCCTAATATATAGCAAGCACTGTATTCCACTCAATAAGATAATTTCTGGGGAAAAAAAAAGTCACTAGCCTGTTGGAAGAGTTGAGGCTCCTGAAAAATGTAAATGTTTATTTTTAAGTACTAAAGAGTACTTCCAAAGTCAATATGGTTTTTGGATTAATTACACTAATAATTCTCTCCACTTAAGTTATTCAATTAATTCAGGTTTTATCTATAAGCTCTTCGCCAGAGCAAAATCCTTCACCCAGTCACTTAAAAAATGCCGATGCATTTCCTTCAGTAAAATGAAAATCACAATTACTCCACAGGCATTCTAAGGAACAAGCCTTTTCAACCAAACCCAGCTCATTCTTCTCCTGAAAATAAGATACAAATTAACCCTTTTTAAAATGACTTATAAGCAAACACAGGGGATTTCCGAGGATCTTTCTTAAAATTCCCGTCCAACGTCAGCCTGGAATCTATCTGGAAAGGCTCCAAAGGCGTGAAAGCTGACAGGCTGCTGCTCTCTTCCCAATCGCAACACCTTGAAGCCCGCCACAACTTAAGTCGATTATTTCAGACCTCGAAATGCAAACATTAGCTTCCAGGGAAACCGAAAACACAAATGAGCAGGACCCAGCAGCCCGGAGCCCTGCAACCACGGAACAGGCACTTTATCTCACGGCCACGGCCCTCCTTAAGCGGCTTCCTCGCGTCCCGACTCCACCCGACGGGTTCTCTAGGTTAGCCGAGTTCGCCGCCACGGCCCGGAGGCCCCAACCCTTCCCGGGGCCGTTCAGGGCTCAACTCAGGGTAAGAGAGGAGGCCGTGGCTCCCGACACTCTGGCCCGCTCCCATTAGGCCCTTAAATGCGCGGCCTCCTCGACCTCAGGCCTCCGCTTCACCTCGAGAGAGGCCGAGGCCAGGCGAGGCCTTATCCCTCCTTCAGGGGTTTATTACCTTGTGTGGGGTTAGGGAAGGGGCGCCGGGAAGGAGGCGGGGCGATTAAGCCCAGTGGTGGCAACGCGGCAGCAACAGCAGGGAAAATCTCCGCAGCGGCAAGACGACTCAGTGTGAAATGGAAGAAATCGGTCGGCGAAGAGGGGGAGGGAAGAATGCCGGGCGCTAGAAGGAGGAAAGACGGAGGCAGGTGGAGTCTCGCGAGAGGTCGCTCGACTCACATGATCCCTCGCGCCCTCTGGACTGCAGGTCCTTACTCGCGTTAAGAACGCGAAATGGGCGGGGGTTAGTAAGAAGGAAGTGGCGTAGCTTTGCTGCGCCCGACGCAGCCTATAAGTTCTTTTTACCTCAGTTCCGGTTCGGAGTGGCGGCGAGTCGTTGGTTTGTTGTGTTGTGGTTGGTCGCTGCGAGGTTCGTCCTGAGAGTCTCAGGGTAGAAATGTGTGGTTCTCCTTAGGCGAGTGGTGCTGGGAAGTGGGAGGAAAACGGTTTAATGCAGCCTTTGTACCAGTTGTTGGTTCTCAAAGTGTGGTCCTTGTACAAGGAACACCAGCATCCCCTGGGAATTTTTTAGAAATGAAAATTCTCAAACCCCACCCCAGACCTCAATCGGAAACTTTGGGAGTAGAGCTCAGCCATCTATGTCTACGTAAAGCAAATATCCGCTCATGTTTGAGAACAACTGCTTTGTATAATAAAAAGGCTTAGAAGTAACAAAGCTATTATTTTTATTTTTTTTA
>PVKH010011156.1:0-17895 GCA_004027955.1 Chaetophractus vellerosus | reverse complement strand
CTTCCTTCATTTTTTGAAAGACATTTTGCTGGGTACAGAATTTGGGTTGATAGCTTTTTTCTTTCAGCATTTTAAAGATACCACTCCATTTGTGTTCTGGCTTGTATGGTTTCTGACGGGCAGCCTGCTGTAATTCTTAGAATTGTTCCTTTGTTTATAATGTGTTATTTTTCCCTCTTGCTGCTTTCAAGATTTTTTCATTATCTTTGGTTTCAGTAGTTTGTATGATATGCACCTAAGTGTTTTTTGTCTTGTTTTGTTTTTTATTCCTGCTTGGTATTCTCTGGGCTTCTTGGATCTGCCCTTTGGTGTGTGGGAGGCTGAAAAATAGTCCTATAGATGTCTACATCTTTTTCCATATAACCTAGGAATATGTCACTTTACATGGAAAAGAGACTTTGCAGATGTGATTAAGTTAAAATATTGAGACATGGAGATAATCCTGTATTATCCAAGTGGAACATGGATAAATCCAGGGGCCTTATAAGAGGAAGGCAGGAGGGTGAGGGTCAGAGATGAGATGTGATGACAGAAGCAAAGTTTAGAGCGATGCAATGCCACCAACCAAGGAATGCAGACAGCTTCTAGAAACTAGAAAAGGCAAAAAAGCACATTCTACCTAGACTCTAGAAGGTATGCAAAGTGCTGCCATTTTGATTTTAGCCAACAGATACTGATTTTGGATTTCTGACTCCAGAACTATAAGGTAATACATTTTCATTCTTTTAAGCCACTAAATTTGTGATGATTGGTTACAGCAGCATTAGGAAAGAAATAGAATATGTGTCACTAATTTTGGAAAATTTTCTTGGCCATTATTTTTTCAAATATTTCTTCTTTTATGCTTTTTTCTCTTCTTCTGGAATTCCAACTAAATGTATATTAGATAATTTGATATTGTTCCACAGTTATTAAATGCTCTGCTCTGTTTTTTCTTTTTCTTTTTTTTTAACACTTTCTTCTCTTTGTGTTTCAATTCTTTTGATCTATTTTCAAGTTTGCAGATTCTTTCCTCAGCTGTATTGAGTATACTGAGGAACCTATAGAAGACATTCTTCGTATCTGATACTTTTTTTTTTTTTTTTGGTTCTAGTATTTCCATTTGGTTATTTCTCATAATTGCCTTTACTTTGCTGAAATTCCCCACCAAGGCTGTGTGTTTTCCACCATTTCCATTAAAGCCTTTCACATATTTTATCTAACTTTATTAAAGTTATTTTAAACTCCCTGTCAGATAGTTCCAACACCTGTATCATATCTGTCCTGATTCCTTTGATTGCTTTCTCGGTGTGCTGCTTTTTCTTGGTTTTTCATATGCCATGTAAGTTTTTGTTTAAAGCTACACATCTTGTATAGAAAAGTAGAGACTGAGGTAAATGAATTTTATGCCTAAAAACGAGTACACCTTTTATTTGTTCTTTTCTCTTTTTAAAAATATTTTTATTTTTAAATACTTTGAAACTTACAGGAAAGTTATAAAAATAATATAAACCCCATATAGTAAACTCCAGATACCCAGATCCACCAATTTTAACATTTTACCACATTTTCCATATCATTTTATCTATGTATCTATGTATTTATCTATTCATCCATTTTCTATACATTTGAGTGTAGGTTGTACACATTATGCTCCTTGAACACTTAATATTGCCATGTATGTTTCCTAATAAGAATATTTATTTATGTAATCACTTTAAGCACAGTTAGGTATGGATTATTTTTCCACAACTAGATTATGAATTTGAAATAAAGAGATCTTGTTTTAAGACTTTATAGTCTCTGAAAGGTTAACATAAAATTTTGCACATAAAGGTACTTAGTAAATGTTGTTTAATTCATCACTGTTGCAAGTACCATATTATTTCTAGGTTGGCATGTAGGCCCTTCTAAAATGTGAACAACCAAACATGGTAGTAACACACATGACAATAACATTGCTAATTGAGTAGAAAAGATATATTACTTTCTTGTTGAATATGAAATTAATTTCTTACTTTGTAACAAAATTTTAAAGTATGACAAACTTAGGTTTTGAATCCCATCAATACCACTAACTAGTTATGACCTTGAATAAATACTTACTCATCATTAATTCATTCATTCAGCAGGTTATACTCAGCATCTACCATGTGCCAGGCATTGTAGTAGGCACTGGAGAAATAATTATCAACAGCTGAGACATGATACTTGTCCTCATGATGGTTACAGACTAGAAGGAAAGTGCACATTCACTAAGTAAACACATGAGTTAATATGTTAATAAAAATCAATTTTTATTCCTCATTTAATTCAGTCTCTTCTCTCCCTTTCAACTGGACCATTTCCATCAACATTGTAAAAATCATAACTGGTTATCCTCTAATATCTGTGGTACCTTTTCCCTATAGAATATTTGAACAACTGACAAAAATTGCAGAGCCATCTTCCTCAAAACTTTGAAAAGCAGTTAAAGGATCACAGTAACTGAGAAAGTGCCAAATTAAGGTGAAGAAACTTTAAAAATGGTAAGAGAAGCTCATGGCACACTTGCTGGCTTCTCCCCCACCTCCTCCACAGTCATGGAATGGAAACTCATCTTACCTCACAAATAATGGAGGGAAAGGACCAGCCATTACCATAAAGGGTAGACTCAAGAAATCTGTGAACTTTCGCAGTCAGCCATACTCACCCAGCATTACCTAATCCCAAGTCTTCCTGAGGAGTAAATTGTTTCGTAAAATCTAGGCAAGGAATAGCATCTACTGCTCCACTGTGAAAACTTCCAAGCCACAACAACTGATATTAGTGAAGTACATGATGCCCCCATTTACCCTTTGATGCAGAGCCTTACCCCCAAAGTACCTATACATATATATATATGTCTTCTGAGAAATATTTTTTATTCTAAATGCTTATATAAGTGCATGAGCTCATTTAATTTTCATAACAATCAACTGAAAGAAATACTGCAATTTTCTCCATCTCATTGGTAAGAGTGTTGAGTTAAAAAGAAGGTGGCAGATTACTTGCCCAAGGTCATACAACTAGTAAAGGACAGAACCAGATTTGAATCCATTGTCTAACTGAAGAAGACCAGGTTTAATCTACCAATCTTTACTGAATTTCACGCATTCATTAATTCAAATAATTAACAAATATTTATTGCACTCGTTGTTGTAATGCATGCTAGGTCAGAGAGATATAGAATATTTATTACTAAACTCTAAACTTGAATACATAATGTGCATCAGCCAGAGCACCACAGTGATAACATTGGGAGTTATTTTGGTATTATTCAATTCTATTTGACTAAAGGACACAGAAATTTCTGAATCTTACCCAGCAAATCACTCTTTCTTCCACAAGTTTCCCAAGGGGTTATTTGTACAAAGAAAAGAGAATCAATTATCACTTTCTTATTTGATGGGCCCAAGTACCAAATCCCACAGTACTGAGTTCTAGGAACATGCAGCCTAAACATGAATTCTAAGCAAAGCATTTGTTTCCTCTATGCCATAATCTCCATTTTAGATTCTCAGGACTCTCAGGCCAACCATATGATATAAAATTCAAAACAAAGATCTAGCATGCTTGGAGGGGGAAAGATGCCCAAGCCAAAATCCACTTGTAACGGTTTGAGTTTTATGTAATTATGAATTCCAAAAATATAAATTGGATCATGCTTGTAAACTCATCTGTTCATCTGGGCATGATTGGTTTATGATAAGGGCATTAACTCGGCCACGTCAGGACAGTGTTGGGCCCCGCCCCTCGGTGGGTGTGGTCTCAAGTATAAAGGCCAGGCAGCAGATGTGAGTTACAGAGAATTGGAGAGAAGCAGATTTGAGGAGCAGTTCTGATGTTGGAGTGAGCCGTTCGCCTGACAGTCTACAGCTGGCCTTGTGGAGAGACACAAAGCATAGAGAGCCTCATGGTCTACAGCTGAACTTGTGGAGGAAGCAGAAACTAAGCCCGGAGAGAAATGCAGCCCCGGGAACAGAGGAACCAGAAGCCTGAACACTGGAGACGTCGGCAGCTGTCTTGCTCCAACACGTGGACTTTGGTGAGGGAAGAACTTTATGCTTTGTGGCCTGGTAACTGTAAGATTCTACCCCAAATAAATACCCTTTATGAAGACCAACCAATTTTGGTATATTTTCAAAAGGCACTTCTGTGGCTGACCAAAACACCACTTAATGATCATTCAAGGCGACACAGAAAAAAAAAAAAGAAAGAAAGAAATTGAGACATGGTCACACATGCTCACTTAACACACAACTCCCACCCATAGTAAACAGAGCCTAGTCAGAGTCCTGCCACTTAAACAATTGGATAACAATTCCTTATTCTTGGGAAAGAGAAGGGAAGTTCTCTTGCGATGGGGTGAACATCAAAACCTCTCCTTCCTCAAGAGGCCTATGAATAATATTATCAACAAGTGATGACTTCACATTCATTACTGACAAGAAAAGAATATTGGGTAATAATATCTCAAGAAGCATGTCAAATTAAAACCAATAGAAAGAAGCCCAGTTTCCTGTCCTAGTTCTGGGACTAATTAGTTCTCTGATCTGAGCATGTTGTTTAATTTTCATAGACACTTATTTTTTTAATTAAGGAATTTTGCAAATTAATCTTTACAAACCATTTTGGCTCTACTGGTCTATGATTTCCTAGCTATAACCAAGATATTACCTTGACAATCTATGAAATTTAGAGACACTGAAGTAATGCAATAGCGTATGGTTGAGTGCCTCTTTTTAGAAAATTGTTACTGGATACAAGCTAAGAAGAATGGAAACAATCTTCCAAGATTTACAAACTCAAATGATATAACTATATGTGAATAGACAAAGTCCCAGAAAGATCACCATTCTCCGTGTTAAAAAACTAACTTGACAACTATCAAAGCATATCATTCTATATTACCAGTGAGATCCACGCAGAAGCCTTTGGATCCAAATTCTGAAAACACTCTCTAATCCCTGAGAGAGCTCAAGATTCCTCTTCCCACCAGCTTTTCCCCCAAGGAAAAGAAGCTCTGATATGTATTAAGAACATTCAGTTATAGAGTGGAGCTTTGGGTGAGAGGAGTAAAGGAATTAAATGGTGGTAATTTGGGGGTTATTTGCTTCTATCACTTCCCACCCGGCGTGGGTGCTATTGGTGCCCCACCCAGATCCCCTTCACTAGGGCAGCGCACCCATCCTACAGCTGCTGTTGAGTGTTGGTGGCAAAGAGTTCACTTAGATGCCTTCTCCAGAGAATTGCCCTTGGCCAAACGGGAGTGAGGTTACCCTACCCCTCCCCATAGGCAGCAGGAACCTATGACTGACTGACCTGGTACAAAAGACCAGACCAACCCCCTTGCCTCACATTGAGAACAGTTCTGTGGTGCATTTTGTGCTCCAGGGCTTCCTCATAGAACCAGGCAGAAGCTAGTTTCCAGATGAGACCACTTCCTTGCTTAGCTTTCTTCCTTGCCCTACCTGCTTCCCTGACTCCTCTTCTGGGAGCCCTCCATCAATAAATCACTGGATAAGAATCCCCATTTCAGGCTCCTTGTCTAGGGAACCCAAACTAAGATTCACCTGTGAGGCTGGTGAATGAAGTCAGGCTTGGCGCAGTCTCCTAGCTGGACATGGCAGCCTCCTGACCTCAGAAATGTGCCTGGACCAGTGATGCCCAAGGAAAGGATGCCTGAGTCTCCATCCTGCTGCAGGAAGGGATGTGTTTCAGTTCACTTCTTATGCCTCATCTCACAATCAGAGCAAAATAATTCAGAACATCATGGACCCAAGCAAATGAGGCCACGAAAGTCACTTGAAATATCTTTAGATCTTATGAAAAAAAAAAAAAAAAAAAAAAAAAAAAAAGGTTTTTATACGGTCCACCTTAGTTCAACAGGAAAGGAGAGCACATAGAGACTTGGATTTCAAAGTCTGGCTGATAATAAGTAATGTGAATTTACCCACAAGAACTTTGAGTACTAACTCTCCCTGTAGTTACTGAATAGCAGTAGTCTATCCAGATTTATAGCCAAATCTCCCTCTTGCCATCTGCACATCAACTAACACCAAATACTGCCTATGACTGGGCAGTGTACAGTGTTAATGTGTCTTCACACACAGGATGCTTGGACCAACTCAATGCTTCCTTCTAATTCATTGCCAAGATGATGATTGGGCTAGTGATACGAAATTAGGAGAGAAAAATCTCATGACCAGGACATGCAGAGATGCCTAGACCAGGAACATATAGAGTTAATCTGTGCCCATATGTTTTTATTTTTCTGCAACCCACTCTGTCAGCCACTACAAAATATTCCCATGTGTTTCTGGGTACTGTTGAAGGAGACATCTGGAAACAAGCAACTTTGTTTTTAAACCATGATAACAATAAAGGAATTAGAAAATTATGTTAAATGCTTCATTATTCTGATGGGAGAAATCTCTAGCCAGAGAAACCATATTCAGGCTCATATTGGAGGGTGTTGTTGTCCTAAATGTCTTGTCCTAATGTAAGTATGATTGTCAAGCTTGCAGAGGAGGCAGGGCATAGGGTGTGGTACAAAGAGGCAGAACGGGTCAAGTGGTTGTTGGAACCAAAAAAGCTAAGCAGTATTCCAAATCGGAAAAAAGAATCAAGTCAGGAGCTAAAGACCTCCAGGCTGCCTCCTAATAAATAGAAAGCACCAAAGGAAAATTAAAAAATACCAAAATGAGAACATTTAAACAAATGAAAAGACTATTAGACCATATATGCATTTACTTGATTGTTAGTTCAGAGATGTAGTTATTTCCTAATCTAGTTTAATATAATCATGGAGCCATAGAATTTAAACCTTAGTAGGACTTTTGTGCTTATCAAGGATGATGTTGTCAATTTACACTGCAACTAAAAATGGTCAGGGTTTTATTTGTGGTTAAGGAATGGCAGGGCTGAGATGAGAACCCAGGGCTTTTATCACCCAGCTTATTGTGCTTTGCTCTGTACCACATCGGGTTTCCTTCCTCACAAAATATGACAACTCCCCAGGCTTATCTGGGGTCACCAATACTACCTCTAAAAACTTAATTACAGTACATTAACATAATTGGGTTAACAATATTCTTTCTCAATAAAGATTAATTTATTCGGCACAGAGATTTTAGCTCTGCCTATAACTGTCGTTTCTTCCTGGCAAAGCAAGAACCATCATTTTTCTCCATAATCTAAACTCATTGTAACAAAAACGGATGACATTTAAGAACAACTGGGTTTTCTTGAATTGAAACAGGCTTCAGTCTCTTGTTAACAGCTTGATACAGTTCTATTCAGATCAAAACCAGGGCACCATGAGACCACTAGTGCCTGTGTAGAGAGACAGGAGTTCAGTGAGCTCTAAGCGCAGCCACCAGCCTGGCAATTCCGTCTTCATCCTGGCCAACTCCAGAAGAGTAACGTTACACTGAGCTCCTTAATCTTCACAAGCTTCAAACCGGGAAGCAACTCGGCTGGCCCATCTCTCAAACATTTAGTGAGAATTCATGAGTTAGAATAACTTTTTCAAATGAAGGCCCTAGTGGAGGGAAAGTGTTGCAATTTTGTGCCAGGGGGGATGATTGCCAAGCATAGAAATGAGAGTGAAACTAGTATTAAACAAAATCTCGAAACTCCACTAGAGTAGCATCAGCTTTAATTTTGTCCCTGCAGAGTGGGAAACTTGGGCCACCCGGCTGACATCAATAAAAATGGATTAATTTGCACTTTCTCAGGGTTGCCAGGTAACCATCTCCTTTTTTTTTTTTTTTTTCAGATTCATTAAAAGCCCTCCAGATGTGTAAACTCCACCTTACATCTATATTCTTTCTGTGGTGCATTACAAGTCCCCTTTGTGGATTGTGATGGGGATGAAAGACAAGGCTGCACCTGGGCAGAGCTAATTCTCATTGGGATTTTCTGGACAGCCAGACACTGGCAAGAAGTAAAGTGGCAGATCCTATTTTCTGCTTTGAAATCTCGTTTTTGACAACTCCCACTGAAAAGGTGCATTTCCCTCAAGCTTTAATTGCTGTCCCACCCCGGGTGAGCAGCATTCCCAGGGTCAAATAAAGGCCAGGAACAGCTTTAGGGAAACCAATGACCACATTCCCTCCCTCTGACCCTCACTCTCCACCCCTTGCCAAACCACCTTAAGAAGGTGTTATATTTAAAGCCTAGCTGGGATCATTCCTCACCCACGAGGGAGCTGGTGAGCTGGTATGTGCACACGTTAAGGAATAGCCACCCTGCTGGCACTGGAATGCGCCTTTCATTCATTCAATAAACATTTACAGCGTGCTTATGGTATGCCAGACTGTGCTGGGACAGAGAGAAGAACCGGAAAGTTCATGCCCACCCGGAGCTTAGACTGCTGTGCATTTAACAGAGACTTCATTTGCACTTCTGGATTTTATTTGTTCATTTATTTCAGTTTGGAGCTTTGGAATAGGAACTATTCCATCATTTTGCTTTCATATGCCCAAATTTAGAAATCTCCATTCCTTTTCTGAGGCTTTATTATACCTAAATGTTCCCCATCTTCATGAGTAACAAGCGTTTTGATACTGAGCATCATCCACCTTATTAAGCAAAGCAAAGAAAAATCCCTGAAAGACTTATGGGGCTGGGGCACCAGTGGGCAGGGGTGGAGGGGAGAACAGCTGTGCTCCCTGCAATGCCCCATGCTATAGGGCTTTTCCCCAGAAATCTACCTAGATTATCTGAAGTCACTTCTCTAGATTAATACATGGTAAGATAGTAACCAAATAGAGTCATAAAACGTTAGCATTTAAGGGACCTTCGGCTTAATGTAGTACCTTTTTTTAGAGATGAAAAAACTGGAGCATGGATATGAAGAGATTTACAAGGTCACACTGACTGCTGCAGAATGCTGGAATATTGGGTACTATTTTGTCCTAATAACATGTTCAGGGCTCTAGCCCAAAGGAGGGTTGACTCCCTGGCAGGGTGGTGAAGAAGAACTTTTGGGGAGGAGGGTGTTTGGGTGTATCCTATATTGCACCAAATAGATGCTGCCCATTCTCCAGAGAAAACCCTGCCCCCAGCAGATGGCCCAGCTGGAACAATTTCTCTGTCATAACTCTCACCCCCGCTTGCTGCAGAAAAACTGGAACACAGGATGGTGGTCTGTGCTCTACTTTTGATGTGGTCTCTTTTGGGTTTCTTTGGGAGAAATTATAAAAGGAAAGCATTCTTTTATTCCAAGAGAGGTTAAATAAATATATTTTCACAGTGTACAGAAAGACAGACTGGAGATTTCCTGACACCTTTAGCTGCTACTATGTTTAAATTGTTTTCCCTTTCTTGCAAGCAATACTTTTTAAGCACTGCCAGGGGAAGGAAGTACAAGTAAGGATAGCGCTGGGGCCATGAGAAAGTGAAGGCTATAGAATCCTAAAAGAAATAAGCTTAGATTAAAATGAAATCAGGCAGCTGTGATAATAGAAATATAAAGACTGCTTTTCTATTACATTTTTCCATCAACCTACAAATCTTTTTAGAGTGTCTCGTATGTTCAAGTCACCATGGGGGATAAAAGATATAATCACAACCATTACCTTCCAAGTGGACTTGGGGAAGACACCCACATCAATTTTATATTTGAGAGCAATATACTGTAAGTGCCAAATGAATGACACAGGTCAGATCACCAGTAACATCTCAAATATGCCCACATCTTTATCACCATTGCCACCTCCCTAATTACAGCCACCATCATCTCTTGCCTGGACTAGTACAGAAGCCTCCCGAACTGGCCTTCCTTCCTCATCTCTTGCAACCTGCAAGATATTCTCCTTATAAGAGTCAAAGAAATCTTTACATAAGCCAACTCTGGCTTTGTCACAGACCTGCTTGGAGTGTGTCAAAGGTCTCTCACTGTTTTCAAGATAAAGTTCAGCATCCTTAACCAGGCCTGTTTAGCCCTGTATCAGCCAGTCTAGCTCTGCCTCTCCACCTCCTCAACCAGTGCTCTCTCCCTCACTCACCATGCCCCTGATATACTGAGCGTTTCTCTGTTCTTGGATTTCTTTAAGGTCTTTCCCATTTCAGGACCTTAGGGCCCACACTATTCCTTATGACTAGAGGCCACTGCTCCTTCTCCCTTCCCTCCCCATCCTACTTGTCATTCAGGACATCAATTAAATGCCTCTATGTCCAGGGGGACTTCCATGATCCTCCATTCTAGAATGGTCTCCCATTATCCTTTCTCATAGTGCCTTCTACTTTTCCCTCACATAGCTTATCACGATTTACTGTGTGTATAAGGAAAGCAAGAACATTCATCTGTTTTCTCTCTCCTTTATAATAAACATACCATAAAATAAATATTTACTAAAAATATTTTTGAAAGAGTAATTTAACTGGGAGATCAGAGAAGACACCAGAGCACTAGCAGTTGAAGTAATGAAAGAAGACTTTGCAAAGAAATTGAGATTAGAGTCTAGTTTTGAAGATTAAGTCGGACACAAATGGATGGAGAGGGAAGGAAGGAAATGTGTAAGACTAGTGTTTACAGGGTGGCTTTGGTCGTGGTTTATAAGGCTTACCAAAATCCAGTGCCATTTTTCAGGTTGGTTCCATTTTTATCTGACTTTTTGAAGAACCAGTTGCTGAGAGGCAAGTCAATTTTTGAAAGAGCAATCCAATTGCTTTCTCAATAGTAATCCGAATAGACCCCGGGACATTACTGTCATCACTTTGCATGTCTAGGCTAATATTTAAACAGAAACCAATATAAGATTTCAGGTGGTCTCACCACAGACCCTGAAGAGTTGATGTGATGTTGGGTGTACATTGGCCCACACTCACATTGGCTGTGGTTAAGTGGGAGGGCGCAGACCTGAGACAGAGGCGAAGGCAATATTGGCATATGTGGGCAGAGCCTAAGCAGGTGGTGCAGCCCAAAGCTTATGTAAAAGTAAAAACCTAAACATAATTTGAACTTGTCAGCTCTAAAACAGCCTGAAATTTTAAAAATATTTAACTGATGTAGACGACTTTTAAAAAGCTGTTATATATGAGTACTCCTGGAATCTCTGTGTAACATTTATGTAATCAATGTATCCTAAAAATGTATATAGATATATAAAAAATAAATTAAAAATTAATTTTAAAAAAAGATGTTATATATAAGGCCACTCTCCCAAGTGGTTGGGAAAAAATGTATCCATCTCAAAGAAATGGATAAAAGCTAAGATGAGTCTTCTCAAAAGAGAATTACAGTATCAAAGCATTGGAAACCACATGTCCATAATTTATAAAGATATCCTACAACCCAAAAATAAAAAGACAAACAACCCAATTTTTTAAATGGGCAAAAGACTTGAATAGACATTTCTCCAAAGGGGATATACAAAGCACTAAAAAACATATGAAAAGATGCTCAACATCACTAGCTATTAGGGAAAGGCAAATCAAAACCATAATGAAATATCATTTCACACCCACTAGAATGGCTACTATTAAAAAAAAACAAACAGAAAACGACAAGTGTTGGAGAGGATTAAAGAAGTAAGAACAGTCATTCATTGCTGGTGGGAATGTAAAATGGTTCAGCCGCTGTGGAAAACAGTTTGGCAGTCCCTCAGGAAGCTAAGCCTAGAATTACCATATATCCCAGTAACCCCGCTGCTAGGTATATACCCAGAAGAGATGAAAGCAGGGACTTGACCAGGTATTTGCACACCAATGTTCATAGCAGCATTTTTCACAATTGCCAAAAGATGGAAACAAATGTATGACACTAATACAAGGTGTTAATAATAGAGTGGTATATGGAAAAAAAAATAACACCTAATGTAAACTATGGATGATAGGTGATGGTGCTATTTTAAAACTCTTCATCAATTGTAACAAAGGTAACTAATGTTAAAAATTAGTGCAATTACAAAAAATGCTATCATCAATTGTAACAGATGTTCCACACCAATGCAAATTAGCGGTGGGGTGATGTATGGGAATCCTGTATTTTTTGCATGATTGGTCTGTAAATCCACAAGTTCTCTAACTTAAAGAGAGAAAGAGAGAGAATGGATTGGAAATGGTCAGAAAAAATCATATGTAAATAATTCAGACCTAGAAATCTATTTATCTATTGATCTATGTATCTGTCTATGCATCTATCTATCTATCTATCTATCTATCTATCTATCTATGTCATGAGATACCCATCTATCTACATAAACACACATATATTTATTATACACATATATTTACTGTATATGTATGTATATATTTTTACCATACATATATAAAATAAATATTTAAGCAAAATTCCTGCCCTTTATATAGCAGGTATAATTCTTAGGCCACAGTTCAGGCATGTGAAACAAAATTTCTTTGCTTTACAATAATTCAACTTATTTTCTATTCCTAGTCTCATTCTCAGAGCTGGAAGAAACTCAATCTCAATCAATGCAGTTTTAGTTCAGTTCTGGGTGTCTCTGTTGCTCAGGACATCCAGGGCTCCCTGTAAGTTCCGGATGCTACAGAGAGTCCAAGCACCAGGAGAGTGATGGAGAGAGCCTCATATTTGATTTGTCATCCATTTATTTGGGCGCCTGCAGAGTCATCCAAATGCTGACGAGCCTCCTGGCAAGGTCTTGTCCATAGCTGCTCCATTTTCCTCGTGCGGCCTGAGAGGATTTGACACCCAGTTTTGTCCATCATGTCTGTACCACTCTCAACCACTCTGCTGTTTTCCTCTCTCCTCATCCTCGCCACAGTGGAGAACTCAGGAGTCTCTGAGGTTGCCTCAGGCCCATGTACCTATGCATCCCTCACATGGCCTTTTCTCTCTGTTGCTCCCATGCCAAGCTGGGCTAGGCATAGGGTAGAGGAGACCCGACACTCACACAGCTTCCACCGGGAACTGAAGAAAAGTGGATGTGGTGATGGAAATGTGATGACATATTCTTAAAAGGCAGGAAAGACCTGCCAGGGACTCAACTGAGGGATTTTCACAGAGGGCCTAATGATCTTTAACATGATCTCAAATGAAAGATACTACCTGGGGTCTTATGCAGAGAAGAGGAAATACAATACATGCCATTATTTCTGGAAAGGTTGACACAAATGGCTTTGAGTGTCATCAGATTACCTACTAGTCTCTAACACCAGAGAGTATCCTAGAACTCGTGTTATCTGGTTCATGTGTCATCCATAACATAGAATTCTATTCAGCAGCTTGGTTTAGAGGTGTGATCCCATTCTAGCTACCTAACCATAAGTCTGTATTTTGAGAACTATTTTGTAATGGTAAAATGTAAGTAGCACCTCTTAAGTGACATATTTCCACATTTTCTAAAATAGTATTTTTTCTTGTTAACAAAATAAAATAATTTCATTTTTGAATATTTGAAAAAATATAGCGAAAACTTATAAATGAAAATAAAATCACCTGTAGTTCCATTATTCAGAGAGAATCACCATTAATATTTTGATGTATGCACTTACACTCTTTCTCTACACAAAGATGTAAATTTCATATCATAAAAATGTGGTGATACTCCACATACCATTTACTAATCCACTTTTCCCCTTTAATTTATTATGAACATTTTCCAAATCATTAGCTATTCTTCCCAAATAATTCTTAATGCTTGGTCCAGGTTCAATTATGTATATATACCATAATCCAATAATCCACTTCCATATGGCTCAACATGTGAGTGGTTTTCAATATTTTTCTGTTACTAAGAACACAACTTTCTTTTAAAATAGTAGACGAGAATTGCTATTGCCATCACCACTGCATTTTTTTTTCAGACAGGTCCACAAATTTAAATCACATTTATAGTTCAGAATGAAAAAGCCGGAAAGAGAGGCTCACTTTGGTAGCACTGTTGAGAATTTTTAGAGACTGGTTAAACTGAGGGAAAGAGTCTATCACAAGGGTTCTTAACCTTTTCTGTTCCATGGACCCCTTTGCCAATCAGGGGAAAACCATGGACCCCTTACTAAGTCCACACGATACTGTGTATTATTTAATAAATATATCACACCCACACCAACACATCCCCACAAGAATGCTGTTTGTTTGTTTGTTTTTAATTTCAATTCAAGCTCACTGACCTCTTGTTAAGAACTCTTGGTCTATCAAGAAAGAAGTTCTATTCACCAGCAGGAGAGATGACTAGCACTAGGCTGAAGCTGTAAGAGAAGGGAGCAAAGAAAGCATCACATCCAGAAATGCTGCAAAGGAATGTAAAGGAGAACTGAAGAACAAGAAATGTAGAATGCAAAGCATTCAAATGACTTTTTTAAGAAGTAATTTTATTGACTTTACTGGAAACCTAAGTCATGTGCTAAAATCAATGGGAGGGCCACAGAGAGGGTAATGCAAGCAGCTTCCAGAGAAGGACTCCAGCCCACCTGCTCCCAGCTGTGCATTGGGTGTTAGCATTAAACCAGTCCACTCAACAGTCTGACTTCTGTTACTTACAGACATGAAATTGTACCTGCAGATAAAGAAAGCAGGACATAAACAGTGCAATTCTGCACAGTTTAATCAGCATCCAAAGTGTCTCTGGGAAGTCCAGTCCCTTGAGAACGATTTGTCTTACCCTATAAGTCACATCATTGTAAAATGGTTTTTAACCCAGAGAAGGATTTTCCCCAACTGGAAACAGGAACATGTGCGGATATAAAGTTAAAAAAAAACAAACGAACAAACAAAAAAAACACAACTTTGAGTCAAGAAGTATTTTCTCCATGTTCAGAGTATTCAAGTTGCTCAGAGAGACCATGGATACATTTGAGGAAAAGGAACTGGATATAATTTCCCCAGGTTCTTCCCTCATTTTAAGTACAGTCTAAGCAATAGCCCATTAAGGATAGCTCTGACTATGACCTGCAATTTGTGTCATGATGTTGGGGAAAGGCAGGGCCAAGAATTTTCCACTCTTTAGATCTTTGCAGTTAGACAAATAAAAGTGTTTGTGACATTAGAAGGCAACAACCTGTCCTGGCCTACAGTTTGTTTCACAAGCGACTGGTTGGACATGACTTCTACTTCAGGCAAGTAAAAGAGAAAGTTGAAAAAGAAGTTCAAGGATTAAGTTCCCATGTGTGTCTCCATTCACAACAGATGGTCTTCACAAAAGGCAAACTTTATACAATCGGTGGTCTCCAGATGGGCAAATAAAATTTCATTTTTTATCTTATTGTAAATTTTGGAAGGAGTTGTTACAATCTTTCAATCAAATAGAAAGGAAAATGAATTTTTTCTCCACAGAATCTAAAAAGCTAAAGGGAAATAATAAACACTATGGCTGTAAGAGGAGTCTATATGCAAATTTGTTAGTTTTCACTGGAGTTTAGGCTTAATTTGTTGTGTGCCTTAGAGGAAAAAACATGCGAATAAATAGTAGAACAGTTTTGATAGGTTATGCATATGGTGAATTCAAGAAAAAATTAGTATTAATTTTTGGGAAGTCTTTTGTGTTTCAATATGCATTATGAAAATACCCCTATTTAAACATTTTTTGACTATTTAATTTTATGCTTAAATTCCTGTTTAAAACTCAAATTCTTAAAACTAACCTTTTCTTCTTTGTACCAGGCAAGCAATTTCCCCCTATTATTCCTAAAATGTTTCCTTTCCACTTCATTTCTACAACTAAAACCACAGCCATACCATCCGGCACCTCTTTGAGTTATGCGATATAGCACACAACTGACATCTTGTCTTTGATTTGGTGTTTCATTCTGCTTCCCCACCTGAGTCAGTCTCTCCAATATTCTCCTCAATTGTGTGACACCCCATCAACCCCATATACACACACACATGTCTGAAAGCATATGATTTCAGTAGCCATCCCATGAATAAGTCCAGGATCTTAACTCCTATAAGGAAACCTAATTATCAATTGGGCAAATAGTATTCTGAATAAACTTCAATTCTGAAACCCCACTACTCTGCTTTGAAAACAGGACAATACTAATGTACAATTTTAATTTTATTATTTTGCTTAAGTATCATAGACTAAGCATTTCACAATAGGGCACCAAACTCAGCCAACATACTCATATGGAAACATTTGATTGAAACCCTATCTTTAATTAGACTAAACCACCTAACTCAGTGCTAGGTATAGGCTCATTCTTCAGATGATAATGATTTAAAGATATTTTGTATTATCTCTTAAAGTTTTAATCTGAAAAGAATTCAGTAGCTTCTGATTGCTGCGGTGTAGTACATGACATATGGCACAGATACGATATCCACAGAATAGCCAAGGGAAAGTCAGCATCACGCAGTTGTGATGACCATGGCCTTTGGAGTCCAAAAGACCTGGGTTCTAATTCTGATTCTTAACATTATCTGTTACCCTGGGAATTATCTGCCTCTCCAAGGTTGAGTTTCCAAATCAGGCAAATGGATAAAAGAATAATACATACATCATGATTGTGTGACGATGAAATAATATGGTGCATGTAAAGTCATTTGTCCATTTTAGTATTCCCACCCCAGAGTTAACAATAAGTACGTTTAGTATCAGTGCACTCTTGCTTTATAAACTCCTAGAAGCAGGGTTCTGTCTCTATTACGTTGGACAGTATTAAGCAAAACATCTCTTAGGTACTTTATGCCTTTGGTTTATTGTGATAAAAATTTTGTTGCCACATTACCTCATTAACCTTTTATTTTAACCACATCAAAAATCCTATCCTTCCAATAAATCCCATGTTCTCTCATCTATAACACCATTCTTTTTCCCAGAAGTAATGCAATGGCTAGCACCCATATATGTAAAGGTCACCTAGCTGTCACATCTGTTACCTTGTGTATCACAAGGATTGAGGCTGCTTTTGGTTGTCTTCACCTATGACTCCTTATATTAGCACATGGTAGTGCTCCATTCTAGAAGTCACACCTGCTGTGTCAAAGTAGCCAATCATTCCTGGAGACAAGAAGCATCTTTGGCTCAAGAGTTTGTGAGAGAGCATGGCCACATGTGCCTTGACTACACACCTGGGATTTTCAATGGCGTGAGCCTACCATCCCAGCCATAGTGTGAACCATGTCCTTGGCACATGACTGGGTCTGCAAGTATTGACAAATGGCTATTGTTTAGAATTTCTGCTCCAATTTCTGCCCACTAAGGATCCACTGTTCTAAGTGCATGTGAAGTTTATATCACTACCTTCCTCACTCCCCACACACACAAATACACTTTTTTCATGAGAAATTTTTCTTTGTTCTTGCTCTATGATGGGTTGACTGTTCATTACGTAGCCTTTCAATAGAGGAGTTGTCCACTCCATCACCTTTTAGAAAAAGCACTTACTTTTGACTCTTAAAATACCCTCATTAGTTGAACATTCAGTGTTTCAAAGAAAGAATCTTTAGGAGATTTGAGAAGGAAAATTCCATGGGAAATCATGACAAAATGTAGTAGAGGAAGCACAAACTTGGAGTCAGACCAATCTCTTATAAGCTATGTGACATTTGAGCCTGTCTCCTCATCTTTAAAGGAAAGTAATGGAGTGAGATAACCCAGGTATGTAAAGTACTTGGTGCAGTATGTGAGGCTTTAGTTACTAAAGTTGGAAACCAATTCATTTTCCACGTCTGTGATGGTTAAGTTCATGCGTCAACTTGGCCAGGTTATAATGTCCAGTTGTTTGGTCAAGCAAGAACTGGCCTGATTGTTACTGTGAGGGTACTTTGTGGATTTAAACCATCAGTAAGTTGATTGCATCCGTGGCTGATTACAGCTACAATCAACTAAAGAGATTGCCCTCAGCAATTTATGAGGGTCTTTTCCTCATCCAATCTCTCCCCATTCAATCAGTTGAAGGCTGTAAAGGGGAAATTGATGATTTCAACAGTCAAAGAAGAATTTTATCTCTTTTGTTGTTGTT
>PVKH010011155.1:0-17890 GCA_004027955.1 Chaetophractus vellerosus | reverse complement strand
ACATATCCCTCCCCTTTCTGCTTGCTCTTGCTGTGTGTTCATTTTTTTGTGTGTGTTCTTCTATGTCTGTTTTGTCTCCCCCCACTGTGGCGACGCACTGAGTCTGCTCACTGTTCAGGCGGCTTGCCCCGCTTGTGGGCGGCTCTGCTTCCATTCCCGAGTGGCTTTTGCTCCATTTGCAGGCAGCTCGCCCTGCCCGTGGTGGCTTTGCCCTGCCCATGGCGGCTTTTTGCCCTGCCCACGGTGGCTCTGCCCCACCCATGGCGGCTTTTGCCTTCTCAGGCGGTCTGCCTGCTTGGAGAGGTCCCTGGGAACCGAACCCGGGGCCTCCCATGTGGTGTACTGGTACCCTATCCACTGGGCTACAGCCAGCCCCTGAGCTTTTTTTTTTTTAAGATTTATTTTATTCCCCTCCCTCTTGCCCCCCCCCATTGTTTGTGCTCTCTGTGTCTATTCATTGTGTGTTCCCTGTGTCTGCTTGTCTTTTTTTTTAGGAAGCACTGGGAACCGAACCCAGGACCTCACATGTGGGAGGGAGGGGCCCAATCGCTTGAGCCACCTCTGCTCCCTGCTTGTTGTCTCTCATTATGGTTGTTTCCTTGTTGTGTCTCCTCGCTGCGTCATCTCGCTGTGTCATCTTGTTGTGCCAGCCAATTGCGTCAGCTCTGTCTTGCTCGTCTTCTTTAGGAGGCACTGGGAACCAAACCCCAGACCTCCTATGTGGTAGGTGGGCACCCAACTGCTTGAGCCACATCTGCTTCCCTACACTGAGCTTTTAAAAGCACCCATGAGTTCTCATCCCTTTTTACCCTTTATTGACTTCATTGCTCTTAAAAGAAGGCAAAAATCCTTAACATGGCCTAAAAGGCATGGTGTAGTTTGACCTCTCTCTCTCTTCAGCTATTCTTATATCATGTTCTCTTGCTTTTGTTCTTCCACCTCTTTCACTTCCTTGGACATAACATGCTCCCTCTTACCACAGGACCTTTGCACATGCTATTCTGTCATCCAGTAACCCCCTTACTTCTTATTATTTTATTTTTTTATTTATTTTAAAGAAGTACTGGGGATCGAACCTGGGGCCTCATATGTGGGAAGCAGGCACTCAACCGCTTGAGCTACATCCATTCCCCTTCATTATATTCTTTTATTTTAACTTCTTTTCCATTGGATCTCAGTCAATCACATTGTTATTTTGAGGGAAGTCTTTCTGACCTTTCTAACCTTTCTGACTTGGTCTCTTCCTGTATACATTCATAGCATCATGTGGTTCTCCTGGGGCATACTTATCATTTGTGTGTGATTCCTTTATATACATGCTTTGATATTCTTGGCAAGCGTGTGTGTGTGTGTATGTGTGTGTGTGTATTTCCTCCTAATTTAACACACTGGCATTATGTATAAGCAATTGGTTTCTTGTGATTTTGATTGATTAGTGTGGTTCAGGCTCTTGTAGTCCTATTGACTCTGGACAAATGGATGGAATCAAATTCTTGAACATGTAAAGTAGAGGATAGGATCCTGCATACATGGTGATAGAAATCAAATGATATTTTGTGAATGAAACCTTGTTTGAGTGGCTTCTTGCTTTTCTGCTGTTTCCTAAAATACAGTAGTAATTATGTATTTGCATAAATCAAGGAATTTCCAGCTTCTTAGTCCTGGATTTCTGTGAATTTATAATCTCTATAAACCCAGGAAAGAGCAGGGAGCAGTGCTTTCTATAGAATGGGTATCCAGAGGTAGACCCCAGTGTGTAAGGGAATCCAAGTTACTGTGTGAGTTTGATTCAGTGCCATTTATTAGCTGGCAAAACAATTTAACATTGTTGCTAATATAGGAACTGGAAAACTGACAAAGGAGGAAGAAAAATATAACAATTATTAAAACTGGGTTAAAATAATATTGAAATGTTAATTAAAAATTTAAAATAAGCAATATGTGCACATGGTATACAATTGAAATGGTACAAATGAGCATATGGTAAAGGGCCTTTAAACCCACCCCACACTAGTTGGCTTCCTTCCCGAGAAGCAACCGATGATAGGTTTCTTGTGTATCCTTTCCAGAAATGTGTATGAGTGGGTGGGTAGGTAGGGGAACGGTTGCATTCCTTTGTTTGGATGAACACGTAACATCTTTACAGTTTTATCACTAATACAAATAATGATGCAATGAATATCCCTGTATGTATATAATTCTCCACATGAGCAAGTCTATCTTTAGGAAAAATTCCTAGAAGTACAATTGCTGAGTCTAAAGATATGTACTATTTAAATGTTGATAGATAATCTATGCAGAATTGGTAAAAAGTTGTTTGTAAATGTTTGGAAATGAATAGAAATGGTGAAAGCATGCCATTGGATTTGTAATTAATAGCCCTAACATATGGGTATGATAGTGTTTTTGTTTGTTTGTTTTTAGTAATGAAAATGCTCTAACATTGATTGAAGTGATAAATGTACAATTCAGTGATTATACCAAATGCCATTGATTGTACACTTCAGATAAATTGTATGGTTTATGAACAAAAAAAAATAATAGGGTGGGTTAGTGGAAAAAATACATCAAATGTAAGATAGGGACCATAGTTAGTAGTAATACTTTGAGGATGCGCTTTCATAATTTGTTACAAATGTTTCACAATGCAAGGTGTTTGTGGTGGGGTGATATATGGGAGACTGTATGATGTTATGTGTGTTTGTTTTGTAAGTTCACTACTTTTGCTGTACTCTTATTGTTTATGTATGTACATCTATGAATGATATACTTCAATAAATTGTTAAATTTTTTTGATAGATATTGTCAAATTGCCCTCCATTGAGATTTTACCAGTTTCTATTCTGTTGGTGTTAGAATGCTGACTTTCCATATCCATAGTAATAGAGTGGGTTATCAAACTTTTAAATTGTCAGTTTGATAGATAAATTTTTCTTGTTTTGAAGGATTAAGCAGTTTTTCAATAGGTATAAGAACTATATTTGTTTTCTTTATTTCTTTTATTTATAGTGTCTGTTTATATTTTTTGTTCATTTTTCTATTGGGATGTTTCATGTTATTTATAGGAAATTTGTATGTTTTAAGGATATTAGTTTTTAGTCTTCGATATATGTTGCAGATATTTTTGACAATTTGTCATTTGTCCTTTTTTTTTCTTTTTTTTTTAAGATTTATTTTATTTATTTCTCCTCCCTCCCTGTTGTCTGCTTTCTGTGTCCATTCACTGTGTGTTCTTTGTCTACTTGTTTTCTCTTTAGGCGGCACTGGGAACCGATCCAGAGACCTTCTGGAGTGGGAGAGAGGTGCTCAATCTCTTGTGCCACCTCAGCTCCCTGGTCTGCTGTATCTCTTATTGTCTCTCCTCTGTGTCTCTTTGTTGTGTCATCTTGCTGCACCAGCTCTCTGTGCAGGCCGGCACTCCTGCGTGGGCCAGCTTGCCTTCACCAGGAGGCCCCAGGAATCGCACCCTGGACCTCCTGTATGGTAGACGGGAGCCCAATCGCTTGAGCCACATCTGCTTCCCTGTCATTTGTCTTTTGACCTTATTTATGATTTATTTCTTTCAGCAGAAATTTAAAAACTTTTAATGTTTAAATTTATTAATATTTTATGGAGCCTAGGTTTTGTGTCAAAAAATGGTGTACCCTATTTCAATTTTACTTTCTAATTTTTAGTTGTGTTTTCTTTTACTATTTATTTATTTATCTTTTATTTAAGACGTTATGAATTAAAACAATCATGCATATCATACAGGACCCTTCTACTTTTATAATTTTATATTTAAGTGAAATGCATTTATTCTTACAAAATATAAGTTGAATAAAGTAGTAATCCTACTTTACTTTTCACACGGGTGGCTATCAAGTTATTTCAGTATTATTTATTTAGAAATCCAACTTTTCCCTACTGATTTGAAATGTCATCTATAGATGTACGTAATTCCTACATATAATTCAGGGCTATTACTGGACTTCTATTATCTTTCATTGACCAGGCACTTCTTCGCATCTAGTGACCCCATTCTCTGATTATAGTCCTTTCATACTACTTTCCAAGAGTTTTCCTGGATTTTCTTCCTTGTTTATTTTCCTATAAAACTTAGAATTAGCTTATCAAGTCCTCCCTCTACCACCCTGTTGGTATTATAATTGGTACTGCATTATATTTATAGATTATTTTAGAGATAATTGACATTTTTGAGGTTCATGTCTTCTGTTCAAGAACAAAGTGTATATTCATTCCTTACTGTTCAAACCTTCTTTGCATCCCTCAGTAACATTTTTTTCAGCTTTTTATTTTGAAATAATTTCAAACTTACAGGAAAGTTGCCAAAATAATATGAAAACAATACCAAGAAATCCCATACACATAGCCAGATATCCAGATTTACCAACTTTTAATATTTTGCCACATTTGCTCTCCCTTCCTTCCTTTCTTCCATCCGTCTGTCCATCTGTATCTATTTATCTCTACTAAACATTTGAGAGTAGATTGCATATATCATGCTTCTTTAATACTTATTACTTCCATGTATATTTACTTCCTAAGAACAAGAATATTCACTTATGTAACCACATTAAGTACAGTTCTCAAGGCCACGAAATTTAACATTGATATAATGTATATAGTCCATATTTTAATGTTTTCAATTGTCCCAATAATGTCCTTTTGGGCATTTTCTCCTCCATTATTAGATCCAGTTCAGGATCATGTATTTCATTTAATTGTCATTGTCTGTTTAGTCTTTTTTTTCTTTTTAATTGTAACATATATGTGACCTAAAATTTCCCATCTCAACCCTTCCCAACCATACAATTCAGTGGCATTAATTGCATTCACAGTGTTGTGCTGCCACCACCACCATCCATCCATTACCAAAACTTTTCCATCACCTCAGACAGAAATCCTGCACCCATTATAGTTTTAATTCACCATTCCCCTTTCCTACCCCACGCCACTGGTAACATGTACTCTCCTTTCTGTCTGTATTAATTTGCATATTCTAGTTATTTCATGTAAGTGAAATCATATAGTATCTTTCCCTTTGCTTCTGGCTTATTTCACCCAACATGATGTCTTCAAGGTTGTTCAGAACTTCATTCCTTTTTACACATGGGCTACTTCCACCTTTCTGCTTTTGTGAACAATGCTGCTGTGAACATTGGAGTACAAATATCTGTTCAAGTCCCTCTTTCACTTCTTTTAGTTATATACCTGGAAGTGGGAATACTAGGTCATATGGTAATTCTATCTTTAACTTTTAGAGGAACTGCCAAACTGTTTTCTATAGTAGCTACACCATTTTACATTCCCATCAATGATGTATGAGGGTTCCTATTTTTCCACATCTTTGTCACCTACTGTACTAAGTCATTCTAGTGGCTGTGAGATAGTATCTCATTTTTTTGATTTGCATTTCACTAAAGGCTAATGATGTTGAGCATCTTTGCATGTACTTATTGGCCATTTGTTTTTTTTTTTTTTTGGAGAAGGTTCTATTCAAGTCCTTTGCCCATTTAAAAAAAAATAGGATGTCTTTTTGTTGTTGATTTATAGGGTTTCTTTATATATTCTGGTTATTAAACTCTTGTCAGATAAATGGCTTCCAAATATTTTCTCCCATTATATAGGTTGTTTTTTACTTTCTTGACAATGTCCTTTGGGTGCACAAAATGTTTAAATTTTGAGAAATTCCAATTTACTTTATTTGATGGAAAGTCTAAGAATTTATTGCCTATCCTGAAGTTTTAAAAAAAAATTTGTCCCTTATTTTTAAAGAAACTTTAGATTACATAAATGTTACATCAAAAATATAGGAGAGGACAACCAGCAGGATGGGGGCAGAGTAAGGAGCTCCTAGAGTCAACTTGTGCTATAGGACAGTTAGTAATCACCCAGAGCTATCTAAAGCACCTGTTTGAGGGCTCCAGGACACCAGAAGTGCATCCTGCAACATCCTTGAAAAAATGGAAGGAAGAGACTGCCCATCTGCAGGGAAGATTCATAAGTAGAGCACTCCATGCCACTGAGGCAGCTGATCATCCTCCACTGACAGCACAAACTGCCTCAGGAGGTCTTCTGTGGCAGGAATTGGAAGCTCCATTTCCCAAAAATGGGGGAGGAAGAGACGGTTGGGCACCAACTTCAGCTACTGATTAGTAAATTCAGCAGGCTAAAGTATAATTCTAAGAACAGCTAAAATTTGAACCTTTCCAAGTCAGAAAGAGGCTGGTAGCTGCCATCTTAACTCCGACCCTTGCACAAGGGGAAGCAGGACGGACTGAAGTGAAGATCACAGTGCTGGTAGGGCCTGGCTTCTCTCCATCCGGATTGGATTGCACTTCTAGCCAAAGCCCCAGCCCCACCTCAGGCAGGGAGGAAGCTGGGGGACCTGTGCCAGCCTGTCTGGGAAAATACACGCCAAGCCACAGAGGCCGGTGATCATCCTATTCTGGTGGTGCAAGCCGCCCTGGGAGCTGTTCTGTGGCTGGAATTGGAAGCTCCATTTTCTAAAAACAGGGGAGGGCGAGACGTTTGGCCACTGAGTTCAGCTACTGATTAGTAAATTTGGCTGGCTAAAGTACAATCCTAAGAACAACTAAAGCTTGATTCTGTCCAAGTCAGAAAGAGGCTGATAGCTGCCATTTTGACTCTGGCCCTGGTATGAAGGGAAACCAGAATGACTGAAAATCACAATGATGGTCGAGACCTGTTTCTTTCACCCAGATAAGATTGTAGCTCTAGCCTAGGCTTCAGTCTTACCTCTAGCAGGGAGGAAGCTGGTGAGTCCTGCACCAGCCTCTCTGGGTAACTGCAGGAAATCTGGTTGGCACAGACTGAATAGTCAGAAATCTATGGGGGCAAGTGCAGCTCCAACTCAGCACCAGGTAGGGGAGAAAGGGACATGAAGCTTCATCAGTCTCTTTGGGCAACTACAGTTTAGGCCTGCACAACTTGGATTATTACACACAGCTGTGGCTCTTTCCCTATCCCTGGCAAGGGAGAAAATTGGGAGAAGCTTCATTGGTCCCTGGGGCAAGGAGGGCAGCTTGAGCCTCCATAGCCTAGAGCACCAACTACATCCTTGGCTCCTACTACACAACCAGCAAGAGAGAAAGGGCAAGAAAGCCCTAAATTAAAGAGAGAAACTGCACCCAGAATAAATACATGTAATAAGCCAGATGCCAAGATGCCAGCAAAAAATTACAATCCATGCCAAGAAACAGGAAGATATGGCCCAGTTAATTGAACAAGATAAGCCTCCAGATGACATAGAGGAGTTGAGACAACTAATCATAGATGTTCAAACAAATCTCCTTAAATTCATTGAGATGGCTAAAGAGATGAAGCATATTAAGAAGACATTGGATAAGCACAAAGAAGAATTTGGCATACATAGAAAAATAGCAGATCTTATGGGAATAAAAGGCGCAATAAATGAAATTAAAAATACACTGGAATCATCTAATAGCAGATTTGAGGAGGCAGAAGAGGGGATTGGTGAGCTTGAAGAAATGGCCTCTGAAAGCAAACAGAAAAGAACAGATGAAGAAAAGAATGGAAAAAAGTGAACAAGTTCTCAGGGAACTAAATGACAACAAGAGACGTGCAAACATATATGCCATGGGTGTCTCAGAAGGAGAAGAAAAGGGAAAAAGGGCAGAAGGAATATTTGAAGAAATAATAGTAGAAAATTTCCCAACCCTATTGAAGGGCATAGATATCCATGTCCAAGAAGCACAATGTACTTCCCATCCAAATAAATTTGAATAAACCAAATTCAAGACACATACTAATCAGAATGTCAAATGCCAAAGACAAAGAGAGAATTCTGAGAGCAGCAAGAGAAAAGCAATGCATAACATATAAGGGATACCCAATAAGATTAAGTGCTGATTTGTCATCAGAACACATGGAGGCAGGAAGACAGTGATATGATATATTTAAGATACTGCAAGAGAAAAACTTCCAGCCAAGAATCTTATATCTGGCAAGATTTTCTTTCAAAAATGAGGGCGAGTTTAGAATATCCACAGATAAACAGAAACAGAGAGAGTTTGTAACCAAGAGACCGGCTTTGCAGGAAATACTAAAGGGTGTGCTACAGTCTGAAAAGAAAAGACAGGAGAGAGAGGCTTGGAAGAGAGTCTAGAAATAAACATTATATCAGTAAAAGTAAAAGTCTCAAAAGAGTGGTGAAAATAAGATATGACAGATAAAACGCAAATAATTTGGAATACACTTAACAAATGATGTAAAGCACTTGTATTCAGAAAACTACAACTCACTGATAAATCAAAAAGGTCCTAAAAAATTGGAAGAACGTTCTATACTCACTGATTAGAAGACTAAATATCATTAAGATGTCAATTGTACTCAAATTGATATACAGATTCAATGCAATCCCAATAAAAATTCCACCAGCTTTTTAAAAATAAATGGAAAACATGATTATCAATTTTATTTGGAAGGCTAATGTGTCCTGAATAGCCAGAAATATCTTAAAAAGGAAAAGCGAAGTTGGAGGACTATCACTTCTGGACTTTAAATCATATTACCTAGCTACAGTGGTATAAACAGCATGGTACTGGCATAAAAACAGACACACAGATCAACAGCACTGAATTGATTTTTCAGAAACAGACCCTCACTCTATGATCAAGTGATTTTTGACAAAACTGTCAAACTCACCCAGCTTGGGCAGAACAGTCCATTCCACAAATGGTGCTGAGAGAAGCGAATATCCATAGCCAAAAGAAAGAAAAAGGTGACCTATCTCACACCTTATGCAAAAAGTAACTCAAAATGGATCAAAAACCTAAATATAAAGGCAAGAACCATAAAGCTTCTAGAAGAAAATGTAGGAAATTATCTTCAAGACCCGGTGGTAGGTGTGGATTCTTAAAGGAGATAATAGGAGGATTAAGATGGACCACTGATATTTAATGTATGTAGAAGTTTTAATTAACTTTACTGTAAAAGTGTGGAAATGTACAGAGTTGATGGTAATACATTATAGTGAGAGTAATAGCTGATTTATAAATGGGACTGTGACTGAAAAGGGTAGTCTAGGGATGTAAATACCAATTGACAGAAAGCTAGAGAATAATCTAGCGACTGAATAACACAGTAAACTCAGAGGTGGATTAGAATTGTGGTTGATGGTACAGATGCAAGAGTGTCCTTTCTGAGTTAGAGCAGATGTACATCACCGTTGCAGGGTGATGTGAGTATGGAGAAGCATGGGAAAAAGACAACTGGAGTCACCTATGGACTGTGGTTAACAGTAATGTAATATTCATGCATCTATGCCAAAGAAGTACTGTGTTGATAATGGGGGAGTATGGAAAAAGTGTGCCAAAACTACATTATGGACCTGGTAATAGTCTGATGATATTATCTCATAATCTATTACAAATGTTCTACCACGGTGTGGTGTGTTGGTAGAGGGGTGTTGTATGGGAATTCTGCACATGTGCGTGATTGTGTAAGTTTACAACTTCTGTCATAAAAATATATTTAAAAAATAATAGGGTGGGTTGGGGGAAAATATACAGCAAATGTAAGATAAGAACTATAGTTAATAGTAAGATTTTGACAATATTCTTTCATATTTTGTAACAAATGTCTCACAACAATGCAAGGTGTTGGTGGTGGGTTGATGTATGGGACCCTTGTATAATGTTATGCATGTTTGCTTTAAGTTCACATCTTTTCCTATATACTTATTGTTTATGTTCATGTATAAGTGATATAGTAATAATAGTAATAATAGACTGGGTTGGGGGAAAAATAAGCCAAATGTAAGATACTTTGGTTAGTAGTAATATTTTGAGAATGCTCTTTAATCATTAGTTAAAAACGTTTCATAACAGTGCAAGGTATTGGTGGTAGGGTGAGGTGAGGTATGAGAGCCCTGTTGATATTATGTATGTTTGTTTTGTAATTCCATAACTATTACTATACACTTGTTTATGTTTATGAGTGATATACTTCAATAAATTAAAAAAAAAAGCAAACAAAAAATATAGGGGAGGGGAGCAGATGTAGTTCAGTGGTTGAGCTCCTGCTTCCTATGTATGAGGTCCTGGGTTCAATCCTGAGTACCTCCTAAAAAGATAGATTGATAGACGGATGGATGGATAGATAGATAGATAGGGGATTCCCATATACACCCCCTCCGCCCCCTCCCACACTTTCCCCCATTAACAACATCTTCCATTAGTGTGGTACATTTGTTACAATTGATGAACACATATTGAAGCATTGCTACTAATCATGGTCTTTAGTTTACCATATGGTTTACAATTTGCACTGCACAATTTTATAGCTTTTTTTTTTTTTTTAAAGATTTATTTATTTTATTATATATCTCCCCTTCCCCCCGCTGCGGCGCCGCGCTGAGAGTGGTCACTGCGCAGGCGCGGCTTTCCCCGCTTGTGGGCGGTCTCTGCGTCCGTTCACGGCCGGCGCTTGCTTCAGTTCGCGGGTGGCTGACTGCGCTCCATCCGCGGGCGACCTGCCCTGCCCGTGGCGGCTCTTGCCATGTCCGTGGCAGCTTCTTGCCCTGCCCACGGCGGCTCTGGCCCGCCCATGGCGGCTTGCCGTTCTCAAGGCGGTCTGCCCGCTAGGAGAGGTCCCCGGGAATCGAACCCAGGGCCTCCCATGTGGTATGCCGGCGCCCTATCCACTGGGCTATCGAGCCGGCCCCTATAGCTTTTTTTTTTAACAAATCAAGTTTATTGATATATATATTAATAAAGCATACAATTAATTCGAAGTGTACAATCAAAGGTATTTGTTATAATCACATATTTGTGCATTCATCACTTCAATCATTATTAGAGCATTTTCATTATTTCAATAATAATGATAATAAACAGACAAACAAGAAAATTCTTCACTTCTCATCTCTCTATGCTTCCCCTGCCATTTATAGCTGCTATTTCTGGCTATTCTTGCATATTTATTTATTTATTTATTTATTTATTTATTTATTTTTAAGCAGTTTTATTGAGATATGTTCACATACCATATGCTCTATCCAAAGTGTACCATCAGTGGCTTTTAGTTTATCACCACAAAAAATTTATTACTCCAAAAAGAAAAACTCCACGCCCCGTAGCAGTCACCTCTCAATACTCTATCCTTCCCCAGCCCTACATAACCACTAATCTAATTTCATCTTTATAAATTGATTTATATTCACATTTTATATGAATGGAATCATACAGTATATAGTACTTTGTGTCTGGTTTCTTTCACAGCATGTTTTTTTTTTGTCTGATATTAATACCTTGTAACATCAACATACATTTGTTCAGTTTCAAAGAAAGCAGTCTTATATTTGTAATATTACCCATATTCATATTTCTCATGAAGTTTTACTATGCTATACAGTCCCATGTTACATTTTTTATCTTTCCTTCTAGTAATATACATGACTTTAGACTTTGCTTTTCAACCACTGTCATACAATAGCACTGCTAATTACAAATATTATGATGTGCTTCTCCTTTTCTATTCATTTCCAAAGATTAACACACATCCTTTTACCAATTCTGCATAAGTTAACCCTCAGCTTCCCATTCTCTATCCTTATTCTATTTTCTGGTGACCCATAGTCTAGTTATTAACTCCTTGAGATTATACAATATATTTATTTCATAATAGTGCAATCATACAGTATTTTCCTTTTCTGTCTGGCCTGCTTTACTCAACATAATGCCCTCCACGTTCATCCTGGAGGACATACGCTTCACAATTTCATTTCTTCTTATCACTGCATAATATTCCATCGTGTGAATACACCACAGTTTGTTTATCCATTCATCAGTTGATGGGCACCTGGGTTGTTTCCATCTTTTGGCGATTGTGAACAATGCTACTATGAACGTTGGTGTGCAGATATCTGTTCGTGTCACTGCCCTCAGTTCTTCTGGGTATATACCCAGTAGTGGTATTGCTGGGTCATGTGGCAAGTCTATATTCAACTTCTTTAGGAACTGCCAAACAGTCCTCCATAGTGGCTGTACCATTCTGCATTCCCACCAACAGTGAATAAGTGTTCCTATCTCTCCACATCCTCTCCAAAACTTGTAGTTTTCTGACTTTTTAATAGTGGCCGTTCTAATAGGTGTGAAATGATATCTCATTGTAGCTTTGATTTACATTTCCCTAATCGCTAGTGATGGTGAACATTTTTTCATGTGTTTATTTTTGCCATTTGTATTTCTTCTTTGGAGAAATGTCTATTCAAGTCTTTTGCCCATTTTTTAATTGGGTCATTTGTCTTACTGTTGAATTGCAGTATCTCTTGATATATCATGGGTATTAAACTCTTATCGTATATGTGATTTCCAAATATTTTCTCCCATTGAGTTGCCTGTCTTTTCACCCTTTTAACAAAGTCTTGAGGTCCAGCTCTTGATTTTTTAAATTAGTTCTACTTTTTTTCTTTTCTTAATTTTTTCTTTCCTTGTTTTAAAGGCTTCTCTTAGCTTTCCTTAGATTTATTTGTGGTTGTTTTTCTATCTTTTTATGTTGGATGCTTAAATTTTTTTCATTCTTTCCAAGTGTTTTAAACTATAAGATTTCTTTTGAGCACTGTTTTAATTGTGTCTTGGAGGATGTAGGATTCTCTTGTAATTATTTCATGAATATTTTGCAATTCCAGTTTTGATTTTTTTAAACACAAGAGTAATATAAGAAATTTTTAAAATTTTCAAATGTCTCTTTGTGTTTTTGTTTTCACTTTTGTTACTTATACTTTTATTGCATTGTGATCAAATTTCTATAATTTTTCCATTTTGGGGGGGTTAATTGAAGTTTTCCCTTGTGCTTTCTATATATGGTCAATTTTTGTGACTGTTGCATGCATATTTGAATGAAGATAGTTTTGTTTTTCAGATTAAGGTTTTATATTTGTCAATTAGAACCAATCTATTATGTTTTTGAAGTCTGCTATATTCTTACTTATTTTTAGTCTTTTTGATCACTTATGTATTAACAGAGGTGAATTAGTCTTCTACAGATGTTTCTATTTTGTCTTGTAATTCCTATTGGTTTTGGCTCATAAATATGGATGCCATGCTATTGGTACATAGATACTCATAATCAGTAAATCCTTATTGTACAGTATAAGTTTTATCATTATTTTTTCTTGTTTGATGCTTTTTACCCTGAATTAAACTTACGCTAATATTAAAATGGCATCCTTGAATTTGTTTTTGTTAGCATTTGCACCAAATGCCTTTGCTTTTTCCTGTGTTATCATCTTTGTGAGTCACTTGTATTAGGTGGTCTCTTATATAGGCATATAGTTGAATTTTGCATTGTGATCCTATGTGTGACAATTTTTTTCTTTAATAGGTGAGTTTAGGCTATTATTCTCAATCTTGTTACATCCTTTGTTAGATACCTTATAATCCTAGTTTTCTTTGCTTTATGTGTTTCTTCTCATAACCCAGGAAGTTTCTGTTTTTGTTCTAGTGGTTACCTTCATTTATTATACATGACCCTCTATTTCAGACAATATGTTAGCTCCCTGACAGTTTCTGTGAACAACAATGAAATTAATGTGTCTATTTTTCTTTTGTTTTTTTCTTTTATTTACAATTTAGTTAATATTTTAATTTTACTTTTATACTTTTTAATATGTTTCTTTGTTATTTATTGATTTACTTTACATAATATCTTTTAACCAATAGCTACAAAAGATATATCAAATCAGCCTTCTTCACTATCTTTTCTTTTGCCATTTCCCCTCCCAATTTTAATTAATCTTTTTATATTGACTGAATTTATAACATATACACTTTTTTAAAGGCTTATTTTATTAATAATTTTTCCCACCCTCGTTGTTTGCACTCATTGTCTGCTTTCCATGTCTGTTCGTCTTCTTTTTAGGAGGCACCTGGAACCAAACCTGGGACCTCCCAGGTGGGACAGAGGCACCCAGTCACTTGAACTACATCCACTCCCTGCTTGTTGTGTCTCTCATTGTGTCTCTCTGTTGTGCCTCATTGTTGTGTCATCTTGTTGTGTCAACTCGTGGTGCCAGCCCTTGTGTCTGCTTACTGTCTTGATTGTCTTCTTTAGGAGGCACTGGAAACTTAACCCGAGACCTCCCATGTGGTAGGCGGGCTCCCAACTGCTTGAGCCACATCTGCTTCCCTAACATATACTCTTGATTATGTGATCACAACTCCCAATTAATTAAAAAAATTTTAACTTTTCTAAACTTTTAATTTTGATATAATTTCAGACTTGAAAAAATTAGAAATGTAGTGTAAACAATCCTTATATACTCACTTTTCACTGGGCTTCCCCATATGTTAACATTTTGTATAACTACAGTACAGTGCTCTAAGCTAGGAAATTAACATTGATGCTACACTACTAACTAATCTACAGACCTTATTCAAATTTGTCAGTTGTCCCACTAATTCTTTCTTCTGGATCAGGCTTCAACCTAGGATCACACATTGTATTTAATTGTCATGTCTCCTTAGTTTCCTTTAATCTGGGCCAATCCTCTACCTTTGTCTTTCATGACCTTGACACTCTAAAGAGTTCCTCAATTCAGGTTTATCTGATGTTTTCTCATGATTAAATTTAAATGATCAATTTTTGGTAGGAATACCAGAGAAATGATATTGTTTCCTTCTCAGTGCATCATGTAAGGAGGCACATGATGTTGATATTTCTCATTATTGGTATGTTAACCTTGGTCATCTGGTTAAGATGGTGTCTGCTAATTTTTCCACTGTAAAATTACTAATTTTTTTCCTCTGTAAATCAATATCTTGTGGAATACTTTGAGACTATGTAAATATCCTATTTCTCATCATATTTTTTAACCTCTAATTTTAGCAAACATTGATGATCTTATATTTGTTTTAATCTTAGTTATACAGTTAAATGGATTTAGAACTCATTGTCATTATTTTACTAAAGTCTTCATTTACCTTTTGGTTGATTTCTTCAGGAAGAGCTCGTGGGGACTGTATGCCCTGAATTCTTTCATGCTTACACTTTCTTTCTTTTGAAGAGTTTGTAGGCAGTACTCAACTTTCTTTTAGCATTGAAGGCTGCTTTGGAGAATTCTGGCCTTGGCCTGATTTTTTTTTTTTTTTTTTAACTTCCTTATAGGTCACTTGATCTATTTGCCTGAATGCTTGAAGAATTTTTTTCTTTATAGTTGAGGTTCAGTCACTTTACCAGGATAAGTTTCTGTGCTGATCAGTTTTTCTTGGGACAGGGTATGCACTTTCAATATGTTCATTTGATAATATTCTTAGATAGTTTTACTGAATTATGTTTTTAAATATTCCATTATATTATTTCAGATCTCTTCAGGGACACCAAATATTTAGATTTTGGATCCCTTCTGTCTCCCTTGTATATCTTCCATAACTAATCTTTTTAAACTTTTTCTTAAAATTTCCATTTATATCTTGCTTTCCTTTCCCAATCTTGTCATCCATTTCTCTTTTTATGTTTCAGCAATATCTGTATGCCTTTGTGCTGCTTCCAATGATGATTTCACTTCTTTGTTGGTCTTATTTTTCCCTTCCATTTCTTTCTTGAGCTTTGCCTGCTTATGTGTTTCATTTCTTTATGTCTTTTCTGTCCTTGAAGCAGCATACATTTTGGTAAAGTTTATTGTCTCTCACCCCCTACCACCACTACTATACAAGAAATACAAGCCTATTCTTAAAACTTGGAAAAATTGAAACAAGGTAAAAATCATCGTAATTCTACCTAAAGACAACTATGTCAATATTTTGATATTTTACTTTCCTTTCAGTTTTTTATCTGTAAATTATATTTTATTTAATACTGTGTAAATGATGGTGTATCACCAGTAGGAATTTGGGATTCTGTATTTAAATGTTTTGTTCTCAATTCTTGTTCATGTTTTCTGTTATTTTATCAAGGGAGATCTGTTCCTCTTCAGTTTATCATTAGAGTGACCTTTTAGGTTTTTCTTTTCTAATTAATGTCCTATTTTACTTCTTTCCTTCATAGCCGGGCTTTCAGAAAGAATTAGGATCTATGGTTTAATTCCTTCTTTTTTCTTTCTTGAATACATTGCAGTCTCACTTTTGCCTTCATCATTCCACTCAAGTGCTCTGGATAAGGTAATAACTTCCGAATTACTAAATCAGTAGGTACTCTTAGTTTTTACCCTACCCAACATCTCTAGAATTTAATTTTGACTAACTCTTATGCTCTCTTATACCCTGGGGATAAATAATAAGACAAAGTCCCTTTTCTTAGCCCCTGGTTACCCTTTTATCTCTTAAACTTCTCATTAGTTTTCCTTTAATATTAGCATCCAAGAGTATATCTTTTTTCATATTGTTTTACCTTCTTACTCTTATATTTTCCCTTGGTGATATTGTTGATATTCTGACAATTCTCAAATCTTTCTCCAATCTAGACCTCTCTTTTTAGCCTGTTCCCTAATGGCCACAAGACATTTCCACCCACTTAACTGGGAAGTACCTTAAATTCCATGTTCCAAAAAACAACTATGGACAATGTGTCCAAAATCATCTTTCCTTCCTTCTATGCTCCTTTTCCTGACTAATTTAATTGCTACATCATCGATTTAGTGACTCATGCCAAAAACCTGGAAGTCACATTAGAGGCCTTCCTTTTATTCACTCATATGATTGGTCCTTCTCAATTTTTCCTCCTTATTGAGTCTTATATTTGTCCTTTTCTATCTCTTCATCCTCAGAGTTTATATCTTTCATTTTATATTTCAGCTCTACAGAGATATTTGCAGTTATTTCCTTAAATTCTTCTTGAAACAAGATAGGTTGGGAGGGAAAGTTGTTTTTTTTTTAAACTTGCAAGTTTTGCAAATACCATGCTGTTACATGATTATGTACATGCTGTTTCTTCTTCCTTACGTGCCATTCTCCTGATTGTCTTCTAAGACCTACCCAAGTATACTTTAAGCTGTTTTTCTATTCTCTTTTAATATAACTAGCTTACATTTATTGAGTAGTTACTGTGTACCTAGCCCTTTCAAGGTGTTTCACATGCATTAACTTATTTAAACCTTATAACCTTGTCAAGTAGGATATTTTTTATCACCCCCCCTTTCTTTAAGAGTTATTTTATTTATTTCTCCCCACCCCCTCAATGTTTTGCACTTGCTGTGTCTATTCACCTTCTTTGTTTCTTTAGGACGCATTGGGAGCCAAACTTGGGACCTTCGATGTGGGAGGGAGGCACTTAATTGCTTGAGCCACCTCCATTCCTTGCTTTGTTGTATCTCTCATTATGTTTTTTCTTCTTATGTTTCTTGTTGTGTCATTTTGTGCCACCTCGCTGCACCTACCTGTCATGATAGCTCACTGTCTTCTTTAAGAGGCACCGGGAACCGAACCAGGGACTTCCCATGTGGTAGGTGGGAGTTCAATCACTTGAGCCACATCCACTTTCCTCATCCCCTTTTGTGATGAGAAAACTGAGGCTTAGAGAGAAGCTATATAACTTGTCAAAAGGTTAGATAGCTAATAAATAACAGAGTTAGGATTCGGATCCAATTTGTTAGACTTCAAAGTCCATGCTATTCTGTCTCTTCTTATGTCACCATTTTCCTTTGTATATCCAAAGGATCACAGTAATTATCATAATCATATTAAATTGCAATTACCTGTTTATGAACTTATCAGCTTAGTCACTATGGGCTCTGTTTTGGTCAGCCACAGGAGTGCCTTTTGAAATATACCAAAGATTGGTCAGTCTTTATAAAGGGTATTTATTTGGGGTAGAAGCTTACAGTTACCAGGCCACAAAGCATAAATTTCTTCCCATACCAAAGTCCACGTGTTGGAGCAAGATGGCTGCCAACGTCTCCAGGGTTCAG
>PVKH010011154.1:0-17891 GCA_004027955.1 Chaetophractus vellerosus | reverse complement strand
ATGGCCCTGTCATATTCCCCATGGTTGATTCCTGGCATCCTTTTGGTTTTCAGCATTTGGCTTTGGTGTTTACAGTGTGGTCTGGGGACCGTCAGCATCCTTGGGAACTGGGTAGAAACACAGGGTCTGAGCCCCCACTCAGATCTATTGAATCAGAATCTGCTCCCCAGGTGATTTGTGTGCACATTAAGTTTGAGAAGCACTGCTTTATTTTCTTCTAAGACCTGGTTGATGCCAAATGTGATGCCTTCTCATTCTGTCTGTATTTTTGTCCTGGACACCTGGTCACAACCATTGACCCGAAGCCTTCAGTTTCAGCCTCCTTCCAACCTGCAATTCCACCTGGAATTTCCCCCTTCCCCTGCTTTCCCCCTTCTGTCCACCCTCCCTCTAAAGTTGGGAACGCAGGTTTGTGAATTCCCACCACACAACCCTCTGCTGCCATCTCCTGGTCGCTACCACTCATTGCCTTGGCAATTGACCACCGGAGCCCATTGGCTATAAATGATGTGCTGGAATTCTGGGACCAGGAGAACTTCCGAGGAGTGGCAACCTGCAGGAGAGTATAGGAAAGAGACCTCAATTTGAAGTCAAATATCTGGGTTCAAGTCAAGTCCTGGTTTTGCTACTTAATAGCTGTGTGACCTCTCAGGTGTCTTTTTCTGAGACTCAATTTCCTTATCCATAAAACAGGGATCATTTTATTATCTCCTAAGTTATTATGGAAATGAAAACAAGATGATGTCTCATTCTGGTTTAGTGAGTAGTACATATTAGAACATGCTTAAAAATGCACTTGCTATTTCTGGAGATATGGAATCCAGGTCCAATCTGGCTTCTCTTCAACTTTCCTCCACTGAAGTCACACTCTATTTACAGGATGTGAGTGAGCAGAGCAGCCTGGACTGTCCCCAGCTCTACGAACCTGGACAGCTGAACCTACTTTTCAACAAGCGTAAATTTTTCATCTGCGTGGCTCATGGAATCTACACCTCGTTAGCCCTTTTCTTCATTCCCTATGGGGCCTTTTACGATGCGGCTGGGGAAGATGGGCAGCACATTGCTGACTACCAGTCTTTTGCAGTTACCATGGCCACATCACTGGTCATTGTGGTCAGTGTGCAGGTAACCCTACCGGTGAAAGCCTCTCAACTTGACGGGTGTGCGACTGCTCACGTTCCATTTCTTTGTTGACTGATTTTGTCTACTTGTTAGGGAAAGGACATACTAATAAAGGAATGCTCATGTTTTCTTTTTAATGACACATTTTTGAGTTGGAACCAGGAAGCTTTAACATAAATTACCAGACTTGTGGGACTAGCTTTAGGTATTTATAACCTCTGTGTTAGCAAAAACTCACTTCTTTGGGTTGGGTGTTGCGTGAAAAGAAAGATGATTATATTATCACTTCTTTCTTGTGTTTAAAGAGGCAAAAAGTTTCCAATGATAACAGAAAGACAAAATTTCTCAGGATTTCTAGAACTTCCAGGTCTCATGGTGTGAGCTAAAGCTTATTTAACAAAATAGTTCTGTGTTATTACTCAAGACGTTCAATGCTATATCTTATGCCATATCTAAATCTCAAATTCAGAGAAACTCTTCTGGTAAGGATGGTTTTTGATGCTCCATTGATTTTCTTCCATGGGCTTCTTAAGTTGTGTGTCCATTTCCTTTTTAATGTAAATGATGGACAGTAGCTTTGGGTATTGTGTTGGAGTTCACAAAAGCTTTCAGATCCGTCTGTGGCTCTGTGTGGGTACAGCAAGTGACATGACCTCTATTTTCTATCATTTTGTTGCCTTCTGATTATTGAGCCAAATCTGTGTACTGTATAGTCCCGGCCCAGAGAATTTGGTGATCTTCTTGTCAGCAGCGTATGTTTCCAGTCCTCTGGATTCCTCTTTTGGTTGGGGAGTGCAGAGGGTAGGATGTGGCATGATGTCTCTCTTTGCCATAACAGCTTATTCGACCCTAAGCCAGGCCTACTACTTGGTGCTCCAAGAGATGATTTGGAAAGCAGTAACTGGTCTGAAGGAAAACCAAATGGGAGGCATTCTTTGAACTATTCTTAATATTATATGTTATATAGGTAAGGATAATAAATTACCTGGAAAATTCACTGGAGGTATGGCCTATGACAGGGAGTAAAGGTTTGTCATGAATTTGGTCCTCACAATTAACCTGACAAGTTTTGATTGGCTTTATCTTTTTAATTTAAAAAAGCTTATCGATATTCCTATATATCTTTTTCTCTTTTTCCTATTTTTTTTTTTTAAAGATTTATTTATTTTATTACATATCTCCCCTTCCCCCCGCTGTGGCGACGCGCCGAGAGTGGTCACTGCGCAGGCGCGGCTTTCCCCACTTGTGGGCGGTCTCTGCGTCCATTCACGGCCGGCTTTCAGTTCGCGGGTGGCTGGCTGCGCTCCATCCATGGGCGACCTGCCATGCCCGTGGCGGCTCTTGCCATGTCCGTGGCAGTTTCTTGCCCTGCCCACGGCGGCTCCGGCCCACCCATGGCGGCTTGCCATTCTCAAGGCGGTCTGCCCGCTAGGAGAGGTCCCCGGGAATCGAACCCAGGGCCTCCCATGTGGTATGCCGGCACCCTATCCACTGGGCTACCGAGCCGGCCCCCTCTTTTTCCTATTACTTGTCCATAATTCATTCTCTTATATGCTATCATGCCAGTACTGCATTTGCATATTAACTTGAGATTTAAAAGCTGCTTTTCCCATAAAGCACACAATTCTTGTTACAGTTGGATGTCAGTTACATTTCTCCTTTTTTTACAAGCTGAGAGACCACGGAAACAATGCCTTTTTAAAAACATCGTTTATTCAAAAAAAGATTACAGAATTTGGAATCTCTGTTATTTATACTTTTAAAATCAACTATTGAACATTTTTAGGCCTTGATCATAAAGGTTTTATAAACATGCTATTCGTGGTTTCTCAGAGGAGACTCTCACTTAAAGCTCAAAATAACCATTTACCCCGCAGTCAGGACGTTTTGGGTGGGGCTACTCAAGTCTATTTGGTTCAGGCCTAAACTGACCATTTGTCACCCCAAGATCTATTCCCTGCCTTCCACCAGTGGTCCGTTCCCACTTCTCCAATCCCCTCTCCGTCACTGGCACCGTAACTCACAGCACACCAGACGTGCTGGCCTTCTTTTATCTCCTGGGATTGCCAATCTCTTGCCTACTTTATGTCCTTGCTCCTTCCTGCCAGGAACATTCTTCCTTCTGCTTCAACAAAGAGGCCTGCCTTGACCCTCCAATTTAAATCAGGTGCCCCTTATTCTCTCTGATGGACTAAAACTCTGTTGTTTTGCCTCATAGCTGTCATCACCAATTGTAAGACTGTATTTACTTGTGACTTCTGTTTTTTAATATCTTTCTACTTCCTAGATTGTAAACTCCATGAAGGCAGGGATGATGTCTATTTTGTTTATCCATAAATATCCAGGGCCTAGCACATCACCTGGAATAGAAGAGACACACAATGGATATTTGTTGAGTTCTGAAGAAATGAGGGGGATGTTGAGAGGAAATCCTCCCTCCGCTTAGTCTGTTGTAAAAGGAGATTATAAAACCAGGGAGAAGTTTCTTTCTCACTCCAGCTAATCTAACCTCTGCCCAATAGTGAGACAGTTCATCTAGATGTGTTCAAATCCTTACGAAAGAATCATTATAACTGATTTGTATTTAAAGATTGTATGTACAGTTTTAAAAATGTGTCCATGGTAAACTCTGAGCCAGTTTGAGAGATAGAGTCCTCCTTTACTGAGTCTAGCAGAGAAGCACAGCAGTGAAATGTGTGACAAAGTACATGGGCTGAGAGAGTTTAGAGGCCTTCAAAGAGAAGGCACCCTGGGGAGAGCCCTTGTAGCAGAGGACCCCGCAGGTGGACCTCCGTCTCCACCTTTAGCAGCCAGGTAGTACTTAGGTCAAAAAATGTACCTGTGGTGCCTCAACTTAAAAATAAATCCTTTTAATTTTGTTTTAAAAAGAATGCATAACAGGAAATATAGGAAAAGCATAAATGGGCAGAGAAAAATAAATAAAAATCACACACATAATCCCACATCAGTGCTAACATAGGGAAAATTGAAATCTGATTACATATAGTTTAATTTTTTTTTAAACTTAACTCTATATCATGAGCTTTATTTTTGTTCCTGAAATATTCCTATCAATGGCTGGGGTAACTCAGCATATGACTATGCCATAATTTATTCAATTGTGCTGCTGTTAGATTGCTTCTAAATTTTTACTATGGCAATTAATGCAGTGGCAACCTTCCTATATATAATTCTCAATCTGCATCTCTAATTATTTCCTAAGGATGAGCTACTGAAAGTGGGGATTTGGGCTAAAGGCTATAGGGAAGTTGAAGGCTCTTGATACTCATTGCCAATTATCTTTCCAAATAGATTGTAACAATTTCAGTTCCAGTTGAAGGGTACAATATGCCCTTCACAGCACACCTTTACTGATTTAGAGTATTATTTTGAATTCTTTTACTATTTTAAATCGATGACCTCACTGCTTGTGAAATAACTAATAGATATTGAAAAATTCCAACAGGAATCATTTAAAGAAACTTTTTATTTTGAAATAATTTTAGTTTTCAGAATTTCAAAGTTATTGCATACTTTTCACCCAGTTTTCTCTAATGTTAATGTTGACATCTTACATAACCAAGGTACATTTATCAAAACTACACAATTAGCATTGGTACAGTACTTTTAACTGAATTCTGTTAGATGTTTTACTTTTAGACTTTATTCAGATTTCCCCTGTTTTTCCATTAGTAATCCTTTATTCTAATCTAGGACACCACATTGCACTTGGTTGTTAATCTCTCTGTAGTCTCTGCCTATCTGTGACAGTTTCTCAGGCTTTCTTTATCTTTCAGAACATGATTGTAGAGTAGTGGCTAGGTATTCTGTTGAATGTCCCTAATTTAGATTTGTCTGATGTTTTCTTAGGAATGGACTGAAGTTGTGGATTTGTGAGAAGAATCACAAAGAGATGATGTATCCTTGTCACATCTTATCAGGGAACCCATAGTATCAACATGATGCATTACTTGTGATGCTGACTTTGGTTACTTGATTAAGATGGTATTTTCAGGTTTCTACACTGTAAAGTGACTATTTTTCCTTTTCCATACTTTCCTTATGAAAAGAAAGTCATTAAGTCCAGCTCACATTCAAAGGGAGGAGAATTAACCTCCATCTAGTAGAGAGAAGGGGATCAAAGATTGTGTGGGGTTATATGTTAATACCGTAATAAGCATACTTATAAATAAAATTGATATAAAAAATTTGGAGCCCAGAAAATATTAGTGGTTTGCCCAAGATCACACAACAACTTTGTGGCAGGTGACCTAATTTTTCAGGTCATTGTTCTTTAATAAACACTTATGAGTGTCCTATTAAAAATTTGAGGCAAATATTTCATACTAACACAATTATTACTGAGTTGCAGGATAATTAGGCATAGTTGGGAAGCAGCAGAATTTAAATAATCATCTTTGCAATGCACACATGGAGTCATATGCTTTAAAGGACATATGACTGAATCTTACTAGTCGATGGCTGACATTTCTTTGCCATATTCCAGGGTTGAAGTCCTCTGTACCTTATCTATATACTCCCATCCCACAGGTTTCTCCCCTACCTTTACCCCCAGCCATTAATCTTGAGTGCTGAAGGACCCCCCAAACAGCCAAGACAACAAGGATAACTGGCCAGGAGAGTGAGGTAGGAGAGGTCTAGGCTAGAGATGGGGGCCTTGACGCAGAGAAGGTAAGAATGGATATCAGGTTTCCAGTGTCTGGCATGCTTTGTTTAACCACTGCAAACAACCCCTATCGTGAATGACAGTGCCAGGCACAAAGAAATATTTTTTTGAATGAATGTAGGGTAGAGAAATACAAAGAAAGAGGTTGAAGTTGAGTAAGGAGGTGAGAAGAATTTGATTGAGGTACCCAACTCTCTTTGCTGACTATCTTACTTTGGACGACCAAAGCAGTCCTGTCCTTGGTGGTAACCTTCATAGTCTCCAGAAATTTGTATCATCATCATCACTATGAGTGATTGCATGTGTTATACTCAATTCTCAGAATGCCGCTGTGCAATAGTTATTATTACCCCTTTTTACAAATGAAGCTCAGAGAGGTTAAGTGACTTGTCTGATGTCAAACAGTAAGTGAAGAGCCAGGACTGGAACCCAGATCTGTTTGACTCCAGGGTCATCTGGGGAAAAAAAGTCCTTTATTCAACTGTGAAGCTGTTCAAAATGTAAATTATCAGGAAATATGAGAACAAAGCTTACACTGAGCATAAAGGAAGATATCAGATACTTTCTTGTTTATATAAGAGAGAGAGGACGACATTAAGAGCTAAAGACACTGGGTGTTTGAGAGAGAGAGAAAGAATACCTAAAAGGACAAAGAAAGGAGAGACTGGAGATATTGAAGGCAAACTTGGCCCATTTGCCTCTGTCAGGGCTTCTGATTTTCAGAGCAACAGCAGTAGCTCCCATTAATTGAACATTTATTGTACTCCAGACAGATAATCCCATTATTTCATTTCATCCTCTTCATAGCACTATGAAATATAGATAATATTATTAAAGGTGAGAAAATAGTCTTGGCATAAGGTTAAGTTATAGGCCAAGTCACTTAGAAAGTGGTAAGCCAGGATTTGAACACAGGTCTTTTGACTCCAGATCTAAAGCCAGCTGGGCTTCCTTTCTTTATGAAAGTATATGGAAGCTGTGAGCCTCAACAAACACAGAGTAAATATTATCTCCATCCCGCTCATCCATGAGGGAATACCTGGGATACCAGTATCATCCTTGAGGAAAATGGGAGAGAAACTCTGTTAATAAATGGTAAACACACAGATCCTTCTTGCAACATCAAAATTTCAACTTGAGGGACAAACAGCTTCCCAATCTCTGCTGTGCTGGTCTAACTCTTTAAGGAACATTATCGCTTCTTTTTTATTTCTAAGTAGCACTGAAAATGCCTGCTTTACCATAGCATACCCAGACCTAAGAATGCAACTGTTGGTAACCATGAAAGCTAAGAAATTTTGACTTCAATCAGAAACTTCTGCTTTTAATATATAGAATTATAAGTTTCAGGAATTCTGTGAATAAGCTCAGTTTGACAGCAGCATTAATATCTTTTCCTCACTTTCTAAGCTTGACTTGTCATTGTGGTAAGAGCCCCCGTGAGGTTTACATGGCCCATAATTACAGTTTTAAATCTTAAGTGTGTGTCCTGCTGATGCCATGGGTCAAACGTTAGCAGTTTTGTTTTTTTTTTTTTAAAGGTATCAGTTTTTCAGATATTTTAATTATAAAATACTTTTTCAAACATTTCAAACAATAAAGTTTTAAAAAAATAAAATGAACCCTCTTTCTCTTCTTCTCCATTACTCTCATCTTTAACTACGATTGTCTTGTCTTAAATCCTTCCGTAATTTTTCTTTGCTTTGAGACACACACGTGTGCTCTCACATATTCAACAAAAAAGGATTGTAGTTATGCATCTTACTCCCTAGTAATACCCTTTCCACTGAGCTATATATTCTGGACAGTTGTCCAAACCAACACTTTCAGTCTATTAATCTCTTTAATAGCTACAAAGAATTTCATAGGAGGGATACACAGTAACTTATTCATCAGTCCTCTATGTTTTAGTTGTTGAAGCAATGCTGTAACACATAAACTAGTACATATATTTTATGTACTGTCAGACAAAGTCCTAGGAATTATATTGCTAGGGTCAGACCTACTGAGTATTTTGTTGTTTTCACTTGCTGGGTCAGAGCATAGATGCATTTCAAATTTTCATAAATATTGCCATATTACTTCCAAAACGATTGTGGTTATAGACACAGACATTCCTTTAGTTTAAGCACAAAAGGTTAATTAAAGGCAATTAGCTAGTTCCAGAATCTCTGGGAAGGCAAAGGAATAAGGGAGAGTCATAGCTAGGCAGAATGCGACTGGGTGCGACAGCCATCCGTGTGGCTGCTAGTGAAAACACTGCTATTCCCAGCCCTTATAGCTTGGCTCTGGTTCTGACCGGGCCTGGATGCCAGATGGTCCACCACGATCTCCCAGAAAAACCGTCATCTCTGCCACCATGCAAGTCAAATTCTGAAAGCAGTATATTAAAATTTTACATTATTATTATGATTCTTACCAAGTGCTCCTTGTATCTCAAGGAAGTTTTACCTTATCTAATTTGTGGCTATATTCTTCAGTACGTAATGGTTCTTGATTTTATTTGTTCTTTTAGTTTTGATTTATTTTCATGGCAAAATAATATTACTTAGATTTCATATTTTTATATTGGTTTGCTTCCTTTGCTTTTTTAAGTTTGCATCTGCCTGACCTAAATCCGTACCCATCCCTTAATTTTCATTTGTTCCTTATCTCTTTCTATTAGTTTTTACTCCTTTAGTAAAGGAGTTTAAGCTACACATCTTTATTGAAATAACATGCATTTTATCTTGCTGCTTTCATATTACCTTATGATTACTTTTATTCTATGTTTAAAATTGCTTTTTCTCTTTTTCTTGGTTGCATTAATTGTGATTTTTACAAATTCTGTTTCCCATGAATAATTTACAAGTTTTACTATTGTATTCCTACTTTACTAGTGATTTCTCTTTATTTTAATAGTCATTTAAATCTAGATTTTTATATTGATATACCAAAGTTAATTCAGAACCATATCTTCCACCAAATGTTTTACTATCCTGTTCTAAACCTTTTCTTATCCACTCCCAATAAACAATCTTGGAGATGTTTTTACTTTCCTTTTCCCTCCCTGCCCTTGCGTGTTAGTAATTTAAACTTTTCATTCTAGGATGCTATTAAATGCTCCCTTAGCCTATGTTTTGACTATTTTGAAATTCTTCCTAAATTAATACTGCTGCTCATATTCACATTAGTAGTTATTTAGAGATAACTATAAATTTACAAGGACCACTGCTTACCACCATTTTTATACTCCTGTCTTCCCTATTTTGAGGTTTTTGTTCTGATTTAATTTTTATTTGGCTGCAGTAATTTGTTCAGAAATGTTTCATAGATGTTATGCTTTTCAGCTCAAAACTTTCTTTGACTTTACATTTAAATGATATAATTAGATGGACATAAGATTCTTGAATCAGAGCCTTTTTCTTTAGTTTTGCAAATGTTCCACTATATCTCAGTTTCAGAGTAGCAGTTTGATGTTAGGTTGATTCTCTTTCCTTTGAAAGTAATATCTTTTCTGTCTAGAAGCTTATGTTCTTTATCCTTGGACTTCACAAAGATACCAGAATGTATTTTCTTTCATTAATTTGCCTAGGATTTAAAGGACTCTCTCAACATGAAATTTTATGCTGTTCATGACCACAGAGAAGTTTTCTTTTGTAATTTCTTTGATTGTTACTTCTCTATCGATCCCTTTATCTCCTTCTACAATGCAATTTGTTTGTATATGGGCTCATGGATCTGTCATCTATACATCTGCCATCCATGTTTCATATCTTTGTGCACACGGTTTCCATTTTGTGAAGCTTTGGCTCTCTGTTGTGAGATATTATTTCTATTTGGTTTGTTCCCAGAATATTAATGCAGTTCTCATCATTCTTATTTTGACTATTCTTATTTTTTAATTGAATTTTTAAATTCAGAAATAATGTTTTTCTTTTTCCTTCCAGAATTTTTTCTGTGCTATAATTGCATCTCCTTAAGAGTTCCCATAACATTTGTTTTTAGTTGGGTCCTCTCAAATAGGTTGTGATTTTTCTTCGCCTACTCGTACTCACACAGGCCAAGCTATTGGTGACTCTTGGTGTTTGTAAACTGACAGGTGGTAGAAGGTATTGCTGGAGATTTTGATTTAGTGTTTGGGAAGCCAAATGAACTGGATAAACCAGCACCTCTTTGCTGAATCATGGATGGCAAGGGACTCTGTTCTCAAGTCTCTTAGAGAGAGAAAAATCTGTCTTCTTATAACCCCTACAGTTGACATCCAAGGGTGCTGGCATCCTTATAATGGGCCAACAGTTTAAAGGACAGCAAACTTCAAGTGGGCAGAAGTGTGTCTCCATCTAGTGAAAGAGCAATATATGTACAATGAAGATATTTTCAGGGAATTGAGAAATATATGGCCTTATCCCAGACTTTACTAGAAATGCAAACCTTTGCTTGGATACTTGGGCCCACTGAGAGGCAAATAATGATGCCAGGACCTATTTCTTTCTCTGGGAACTCAAGGGTTCATATTCAGCAGTGATTTGATTGAATCCCCAATAGCTAAGCTCCCACAACCAGTTATTGGAAAAGGGCTTGTAAACATACTCGCAGGTCACCATGAATCACAGTTTCTGAATTTTATGTCAAAAAAATGAAGGATTATCTTTGTTATTATCTGAGTAACTTAAGATAAAGAATTATCAAAATGAGTTGGAATATTCATGTAAGACACCTTATGCATGTGTAAAATATGGTCTTATAGAAATTATATATAGATTATAAAATATTGCATTTATTACAAAATAAATGAGAACAATTTGGAAAGTTACTTTGAAATTATAAACCATTTAATTGTCTTATTTCTCACCTAAACGGTGTTTAACATTTTATCTCCTGATTCTGACCCAACTTTGGCAGACATAATGATGTGGGAGATTCAGGTTCTAAATTCAATTGGCTACCAGAAATGACAAGTCAAGTAAGCCCCTATATTGTACAGGCAGTGAGTGTCTGTGGTTGGCCTGGCAGCTAGACAGGTGCAACCATCTTGTCAAACAGCCCCTCTGGGGAAACATCACTCAATAAAATGATGATTTTTTAATCCTTAAAGACCTCCTCTTTACATTTGATTTTATTTACAGATAGCCTTGGATACCAGTTACTGGACTGTCATTAATCACATCTTCATCTGGGGCAGCATTGCCACTTATTTCTCCATTTTATTTGCAATGCACAGTAAAGACATCTTTGGCATCTTCCCAAACCAGTTTCCATTTGTTGGTGAGTCCTTCTGTCTAGTGGGGCCTAGTGAAATGCTGTTATTTATTTGTCTTTGTCACTTATTTTCTGTATGGGCTGGCGATGACCAATGAACCTGCCTCAAAGAGTTGATTGAGCCAGGCATCTGAAAGCTTCCAGGCTTGAAAAGGGATCCAAAAGATTATTTTCTGCTGTCTCCACCAGATGCAGAAGAGTCATTGTGATAGCAGCTTACAGGTTCACAAGAGTACAGATGTAATAGGCTGTCCCTTTGTGACCAAGAGGCATAGCACATAAATTGGGCTGCCTCAAGGCCAGTGAAAAGTTCATGTACAGTAGAGGGAAGAGAAAGGAATACTGGACTCTATCTTTTATGCCAAATTATCACCAACATCTCCGCCAAAGTCCACCTGGAGCTTACTTGCATTTAGATAAGAAATAAATGATGTTTAATTTAGAACCTTCTAAAATGGCTGGATGCTAGTTCATAAGCAGCAGGAAAAGTAGGCCTTGGGGTTATCTAGCTAACTCCAAGCTAGTAAGTCCCACTACTTACTAGTTTGTGTGACCTTGGGCAAGTTTCTACAGCTTTCCATGCCTTAATGTCCTCACCTGTAAACTGGAGATATTAATAGTTCTTATTTTCTTAGAAATTCTGTGAGGATTAAAAGAGATAGTGCATGTAAAGTCCTTATCATGTAGCCTAGTATATGGTACTTTTTCAACAAATGTTAACCATGATGATGGTGATTATTATTATTTAAACAAACATGGCTTGATTACTGGTTGGGAACATTGCAGAGGGATTTGAGTATCAGATGGTTGGCAAAGGGTCCCTTAAAATCCCTTAAAACTCTGAGATCTATGATTCTACAAAGAGTATACATTTGGTCTATCTGTGGAGTATACTATTGTTGCACACCACATTTCAAATGATTCTCAGCAAAAGTCACAAGCTTTACACAAGGGAGTTGTTAATATATTTTCTCAGAAGTTTTGACATCTCTAGTGTGTGAGATAAGGTGGTAACAGTCGTGTTTCTGAGTTCATCCCAGTAAACTGTGGAAAAGAGAGACACACAGTGGCAACCTTCTTCAGCTCAGTTTGTCAAAGACGGATAGATTTCCATCCATGGGTTGGAGAACCCAGAGTAGAAAAACAATTTGCAGAAGACTGATTCATGTAGGAAGAAAAAAAGAAACAACTATGGGGTTATACATGTCTGTTGATGCAAAAGTACCTGAAATTATAATTCCATTCAAACGTACACATATGCCTAAAAGCATTGTTTTTCAACTTTTACCTTGCCTTGCACGTACACAGAAATCTTTAGACTGTACCACTTTTACTTAATATGTGGCATTAATTCTTTGTTTACCAAAAATTTCCAACCATGTAGAGAAATGTTGGTTATGAAAAAAGAGTAAGCATATTAGGAAAGAAGGACATAAAAACTATTTTTAAGTATTTTTTTTTTTTGGTTGCCAAATTTGAAAGTTCAGTGCATTCACCAGAACGCTTCCCGTCCTAAAAGAGGATTCTAATATGCATAATCAGACTGGAACGCCTCAACTGGAGAAAGTAGTTTGTGTGAGGGCAGCTCTCTCCAGCTAAACAAATGCCATTCCAGGAATTAATTACTGAGCTCCAATGAGACTTTTCAAAAGTTAGATCAACAATGGGGTTTAAGAAAAAAAAAATTCCTTAGTAGCCAGCAGCAAGCAGGAGAGTGGTTTTAAAGTGAAGCTTGTTTTTCCAACCATGCCTGGGGTTACTGAGCTTCAAAGAGCTCAGAGAGACATTTAATTTATTGAGTCAAGTTTGTTTCTGCCCATGTCTGAAGACAACTGGAATCAGCTGCTTTTTGGTAGGCAGATTCTACCCTCCAAACCAGAAAAAGCAGACATACCAATCAGTAGTCAAGCCCTCCTATCCAAAGCCAATTCAAATGGTATTATTTCTTTAGCATTAGGAGAAGGGACCTAGATCATGCTGGAGGTATCATTGTATATCCCTAGAAAACCAACAAGAACAAACATTTACTTTGGTGATATAGGTAGGATTGGCATCTTCCCATAGAATTTGTCTCTCTGACTTACTGATCTTTATTGCTTTGTTTACACAAACATCACAGCATATAGGTATGAGTAAAAAGTAAGGAAACTGGCTTCAGGCTTGGAAATTAATTTCACTGCTCTATTGTAGTAGTCTGTTGGATGGTTCCATCAGTAGGCTCCCAGTGAGAGGCATGCTATTTTCACAAACCTGGGAGCATCCCTGATGTCCTTGGAATCCTGGGTACCTCATAACCAAGTGAACATCAGAGAATTCAGCAAATCCCTCTGAGGCAGGTTTTCTGTGGCTGTTGTCTGGAATTTAAAAGGTTGGCCCTGCAGTAGATGAAACTCACCCCTTATGACATAACCAGTGAACAAGACTATTATTTGGGATTATATGTGACTCCAGGACATATATTGTGCAGTTTTAATTGGATGGTTTTTATTTGAGTCAATAAGAGTAAATGTGCCTTTAAAAATTAATGGTTGCTTTGTAGTCAAGGGGTCTTGAGAAAGGATGAGAGAATTGTACTTCATGAGTAAAGCAGGACTTGACTTGGCTCAGAGAATGCTTGGCTCAGGCTGGCAATCCCCAAGTGCCACTGAGAAGTTCACCGAGAAGTTCCCAAGATTGATCTTACCACTTTTGCCTTCTCCTTTTCACCACTGAACATACTATATATTGGGGAAAACACCCAGTGATTCCATAGGTAGTCCAAAACTTACTGTGTCAAGAAAAAAAAACACCTCATGGGAATAAACAAAGAGCCTATTAATTCAATACTTCTGTCCTATTTATAACCAGAATGTACATTTTTCTTTAATGATAGGAAATGCAAGCCATTCCTTAACTGAGAAGTTCATCTGGCTTGTTGTTCTCCTAACGACCGTGGCTTCGGTTATGCCTGTGGTGGCATTCAGATTTTTGAAGGTGGATTTGTACCCATCCCTGAGTGATAAGGTATGTCACAGTGCTGATTCCTGCCTCTTTGAATGTGTCCCTCTCTGCCTGTTTGGAGAGCTGATGCCTAGAGAAGGGCTAATGAAGTTCCCATGAGCAAACACCTGCTCAGAGAAGATGGGCCTGCTCACATCCTGAATGCACTAGCCCTGTGAGCGCCAGTGAAGAGAGAGGTCTAGACTAAATATGGGTGGGGACTCAAAGATGGGAAGTTAAGTTGGGTAATTTAAAAGTCAATTTTTAAAGATGAATCTCCTCAATATCATTTTGTACAATTGTTCCAAGGCAAAGGTAAGCTGTAGGGAATGTTATTGACTTGGTGCTATGTCAGGAGTATAGTAAAAAGAGGTAAGTATGCTAATACATGAAGGGGTTCTAACTTTCTGTAAAAATATAGTAGCAAATCCAGAAACATGGGGGAGATGTGACCTGAATAGTTAAAGGAAAGGAATAACAATGTCATGGGTGGGTTAGATACATTTAGAAGGAAAGAGAAAGAATAGCTTGCAGAAATACCTAAGCCAGGAAATTAGCAGAACCTATTTCAGCATTTCAGGGGAAGAGGAGTGTATGAAAGATGATTTCAGGTTAGGTAAGAAACCAGATAAAAAGAAAAAAAGAGAAAGGAAGGGTAAACATAGATTTGTAGCCACATCAGGAAAAGGGGGAAAACACTGCTTGAGTAGCCAGTCCCATGAGGCTGCGAGGACCTGAGGTAGAACGTTCCTGATTAAGATGTCCCTCACATTCTGGAACCAAGGTATGAAAAGATTTCATTTGAAATGATTCACGGAGTGTCCTCTTGTGTCTGTCTTTCCCCTTGGCCCTGTGAGCTGATTCCTATGTAAACCCAGCAAAATGATGGATGAGCTGAAGGAAGGAAGATGGTGTTTATTTCTTCTTTATGTCGAGTCAGATTATGATTTCCTGCTTAAAGGCTCTCTCATGACAGGAAACTCAAACTCCAGGAGATGAGCCGAATTTAATAGTCTCTTGGTAGGAATAAAAACTGACCAGTGGCCAGGGTGGTCTTTTAGTTGGAAAACGTTTTTAGGCTGGGAACCTAAACTTTCCTTTGCAATGAAAGTGAATGCTTTGTTATTGTGATATTGTTCTGGGGTCTGTTGTTTGGATGCACCATCTCACTCTGGGTCTGCTTCCTCTCCAGCTCCGCCAGTGGCAGAAGGCTCAAAAGAAATCAAGGCCCCCAAGAAGCCGAAAGCCTCAGGCCCGCAGATCAAGCTCAAGAAGATCTGGATATGCTTTTGCTCACCAAGAGGGCTATGGAGAGCTTATCACATCTGGAAAAAATATGCGGGTTAAAAATCCACCCCCAGCGTCAGGGTTGGAAAAGACATTGTATAATAGCACTAGCTGGATTGAAAATTTATGTAAGAAAACCACAGATACAGTGAACAGCTTTAGCCAGGATAAAACAGTGAAACTATGAGTCAAGATGAATTTGAACCACACAGTTGTCTTTTCACTTCAGCTGGAGTTGAAATTCAGCTGGCTCCAGAGGTTGGGCCCAGGGGCTCGAGTGGGGCAGGTTGCCTAGCTTAACTTAAACTTGTGGCCGACAGCTGCCAGTGCTCCTCAAGAAGGGGTGCTCTCTGTGGAGACCAGGCCAGACGGTTACTATCTAGCTCTTGATTCAATGGGCAAAACCGTCATGAAACAGTAACAATTAACTCTTCTCTTTAGAAACTCATTTATAGAGAAAAACTTGTAAATCTGCATATATATTGAGTAGATCTTCAGGTGGACAGAAAAGTACATTGCAAAGGTTATATATTCCAGCTGAAGGGCATGTTTGTTGACAGATAAACACATACAGGGAAGATCAGCCCTTTCCAAGATACACTTTCAAAATTTAAAACGTGCATCAAGGTGCTTTCAAACTAAGGGCAGCTGGTCACGCTCCAGTCTTGATGTCTACCTAGCTGTTCAGTCAAGACAACCCATCCAGGCCTGGAGAATGGAAACGTATGCTGTGTTCCTCATTTTTCTATCAGTACATGGCTAGGGAAAGAGAAAGCTGAGCATCATTATGGTAGCGTAGACTGGTAATTTGGCTGAATTTATTCTAAACGCTCTTAAACGGTCAATTACGGACATGTTCATAAAATCAAAGAAAGACTCTCTAGTAATTATTCTAAATTCATTTCAATGACATTTACAACACTTCAGTAGAATTTCCTTAGCATCTTCCAGAACCACTAATAGAATCAGCAAAGCATTGGAAGTTCACACGTTAATGATAGTATTCCATATAGTCTATGGTCAAACAATTTTGACATTTCCAGTTTTAGAAAGTTAAGGTTTGAAACTGAGCAAATTAATTTGCTCAGTTTCAAACCTTAACTATCTCTTGAATTACTATCTAAATACTCAGATTTGGGTCATTTAGAGTTAGTTGCTTTTGATACTCAATTGTCATGTTTATAATCCAAACATACAAACACATGTAAATGAGGTTAATTTTTTGGAGATATTCCAGCCCAAATGTTAAGTCCACATGTGAATCACTAGTGTATTTCCTGGAAAAGGATTCAGACAGAGTTGTGTTCCAACCCCAGCTCTGTTACTTATTACCTCTGTAAGCTTGAATGGGTAATGCACCTTCCCTGAGTCTCAGTTTCTCCTCAGTAAAATGAGTATATACTGCCTACCTCATATGGTTGTTTGAGGACTGTCAAAGCACAAAATCTCAAGTCAGTAAAAATGGTAATTCTTATATGAATAGAAGTTTCATTTAACTCATCCTCAGAATAACAGAGTAATTTGAAGAGCATGTAAAGAACTGGAATTTAAGAAATAAGCGGGGAAAGCCATAATGAAATGAGATTGCTAAGTAAGATATAATACTGGTTAGTGTTATAGTAATAAAGGTATAACTTTTGAGGTAAAGTTCTTTACTAGAGACCAAAAATAAATCAACAGATCTTATCAGTTTTTTACTAGTCAATCCTTAACTTTGCAGGCTCCTAATCTGATATCTGTTGAATTATTAGTTCAGTTACATTTCCCAAGAGAGTCAGATGACACTTGGGTAAGCTTGATAATACACTAGCAATATATTGAAAGCATTTTTTTTTTTTTTTTGGCCTTATTTCCAAGTTGGTGTGATTTTTCCTGAATAGAATCAAATGAGGAGTGTAAAACAGCCTAACAGTGCTTTAACAACAGTAAGTGATCATAGATTGTTCCCTACTCCCCTACATGTCTGCCTAAACTGGCCCAGATGTTAGTTTTCAATGTCTAATTTGTCATTAGTTTCACTATGTTTGTTCGGTTTTTGTAATATATTTGAAAGATTTGAAAACTTTTAGTAAATGTTTTGGCACTATCCGTGTTTGATGCTTTGTCTGTTCTTTATTGGGAAGTCATTGGGGAGAGCTTTAGTTACATTGGTCAACATATTTTTTTCCTCCCCTTTACATGCTGGGGGAAAATGTACATCATTCTTAGGATCAAAGTCAAGAATAAAATTAGCCAATTTGGACCTATGTGTAAGGGATGGAAAAGATTAAGAATGGTCCAAGTTTGCAAATTCAGTTCAAATTAAACGAGGCTGTTTATAAACAGATAATGTGGATGATTGTGAGAGAAACACATTATCAGTTTACTTTGGCCCCATGAGATCCAAATAAGCTCACACACCCATTTCAAGATCATTTGATTATAAATGCCAGGGTTTATTTTGAACTTGAAGATGAAAAGAGTGAGGGGTGGGTGGTGATGGTGGGGCTCTAGGGGAATAATAACACTTTAACTCAGGATTCTTAACAAGGAGTTCATGAGCTTGAGTTTAAATTTTAAAAAAACATTAATTTTG
>PVKH010011153.1:0-17894 GCA_004027955.1 Chaetophractus vellerosus | reverse complement strand
TTACTCCACAGGGCTTCTCCGGGAGGCTCAGCCTGGGCTCGGGCCTTGGCGGCTGGAGGTACAGGGACTTCCTGTTGCCATGCCCGTGGTTCTCCTCTGGGACTACGGGCCTCTGCATGGCTGTCCTGCTGTTTTCCTGTCTGGGCTCACTCTGCTACCAGCTCGGAGGGACCCCCACACTTCCGGCTCAACCTGCACCAGTACCTAGAAAAATGACTAGATCTACAAGATCCATGGACAGAATCTCAGCAAATGCTACCTTTTTTAAAATAACTGCTTTATTGAGATTGTAATTCATATACCATACATACATAATTCTCATCACCAACCATTCCTACTTGGTAGCCATGTACTTGGAAAAAGGCCACATGATCTTTCTGGCTCCACTCAATGTCTAAGATACCACCCTACTTCTTTTGCTTCCATCCCACAAACTATTACCGTCATCCTATTTACTGCAGCAAATCTCTCCTTAGTTGATGAGATTGTGCTTCTCTATCTCCCTTTAAGCCCTACAACCTTGAAAGGTCTGTTATTGCTGCCTTTAAATTCTTTCTCTTCCTCTAATCTCTAAATAAAGATGAGGCTAAGTTATACCCAAAGTTCACCCTACAAACTATTTCCTCAGTACTGTGCAGAAAACACCAAAGAAAAACACCATTTTAAAAGAAGAGTTTTTTTTTTTCTTTTAGAATGTAAGCTCAAGAGCAAGAATGTTTTCTGTATGTTCTATTGTGCCTGATACACTGTAAATGCTCAGTAAATGTTGATGATGGGAGATAGTGAGTCTTAATTATAAGGGTGAGAAACTGAAATCCCAAATACTGTTTTGTTGATGATCTATTATGACCTCAGATAAACTGGGGAATATTGGCCCTTTTGGAAATTTGTCCCAAATATTATATTCAAATAAAAATGCAATGAAGAAAAAAAAGAAAAATGCCAAAAAAAGATGGAATGCTAAAAAAATTACTCAATTAATCCAAAAGGTAGGATAAGAGAAAAATCATTAAATGTATATAGTATGTGGGATGGTGATTAATACAATAAGGAAAAATTAAGCAAAGAAGGGAGGATCAAAGAATCAGAAGAAAATTTTAGGTAGGGAAAGCCTCAGTTAGGTGATATTTATATAAAGACTTAAAGTAAATGAGGATGTGATTTAATTGGATATGCAAGGTCCAGAAACCAAGAAGGTAAGATCCCCCCATTTGAGAACCAAGTCAGAAAAAAGCCCAACTCACCTGGAATCCAGCAGATGGAAAATTATCAAATGTCCCTTCTTCTTTGATCTTCCTCTTTTCTGCAAAGACAGACTCCTGTGCAAGGAAACCTAGAAGAGAGAAAAGAATGACCATGGAATTTAGTCTGTCTGGCAGTACTCACCATCACAGAAAGTAGACTGCCATCCCATCCTGCCATGGGAGGTAGCAGTCCTGGCATTTCTACAAGGAGAAAAAGACCATAGAAGTCCATTCTCACCTCAATATGGCAAGTTCCAAAAGAGAGCTCTAGTCATTTCCCAGTTCTAAATCCTTCAACGGCTCCCCACTCCTCCAAATAAAGTGAAAGTTGCCTGTATATCAGTGGTTCCCAGTCTCATTGCCCAATTAGAAGCACCAGTTTCCTCAACTATAAAACAGGAAAACTGATAGCTGAACCCCAAAGCGCTCTTGCAAGGAGTAAATATTACATACGTAGAACATACAGTAGCCACTTTTTAAAAAAACAGCAGCTCTTATTATTGAGACTTTCCAATATCTTTCTCATTCACGAAGACACAACTACCTTCGCTTCCAGAAACCTAAAGGCCTTCCTTGCCTTTAATCTCTTTCTGGGTGTACCTTTCATTAATCTATTATTTCTTTCACCCATCAGTTCCAAGGCTAGCTCTGCCTTTAGCTGTTTTTCTAGCCTCTCTGGTACAATACTCCCTATGTCCACCTGAGGCAGTATAACACCAGGATTAAGAGCACATATGCGGGAGACTGGCTCTGCCAATTACTCATTATAGGACTGTGGACAAGTTACTCAACCTCTTTGTGCCTCCATTTCCTCATCTAGAAAACAAGGATAATACTTATTTCAACAGAGCTACTACAAGAACTAAATTATTAAATATAAACTGCATAGAATAGTACATTGCGCTCAACTAGTTTACTATTAGCATTTTTAAAATTCTTTTAAGGAATGCAGGTGCACAGAACTGGATAAATAATACTTAATTCATGATATGCTATCAGCATTGAGACATACATGGCCCTCATATTTATTTTAAATGTATTCTTTTATACTTTTAAATATAATTAATGCCTGTGAACTCACTCCCCAACCTAAGAACTAGAATATTCCCAATAACTTCCATCTTTCCACGTGCTTCTTTTCCTGTCCATGACCCAGCCTTCCCTCCAGAGTAACTATTGGTCTTGGATTTGTATTTACTATACCCTTGTCTTTTTTCATATATATACATATTTTTTTCCCCTAACATGGGTATGTATTCCCAAACAATTCTGTTTTTAGTATTATTTTCATTCTTGAAATGTCCTCTTTAGTTCAAATGTAAGAACCTGATTTCTAAGAGATCAGTCCAATTTTGACAGAGGCTAAACTTCCAGAACTCACAAATCCTACATTTTACACCCTCTTGCCCAACATTTAGCCATGAATTCAGCAAATCATTCTTGTTCTTGAATGGAAAGCCTAAATAATATAAAGATCAATTTCCTCCAAATTTGCACTTAATATATTATATATTAATGCCATTACCTGTCTCAGCAGGTTTTGTGGGTTTTTTTGTTTTGTTTTATAGTGTGTGTGAGTGTGGTATTGTTTTCTGTTGAGACTAAAGTTCAGGCTGGATAAGAAATATGGGGGAAGGGAGAGAACAAAATAGGGAAATAGTAGAAGCAAAATCCAAATCCAAAATTTCTTCCATCTCACATGAGATTATGCAGGTGAGTCTGAAACGAATAAAATTCTTTCATTCATTCTTCAATAAATTTTATTCAGCGCCTATTACATGCCAGACACATAGTAACCATTCAACAGACAGAAACAGCCAGTTGCTTCCTTCCTTTTCCTCACCTTTCTCTACACATGGTTGGATCAATTTTTCCATCAGAATCCCTGCCTCCTGGCTGTTTTGAGGCTGTTTTGACCTCACCCATATCTGGACATCTTCTGGCAGTGTGTTCAGAAACTGCTCCAGTACCAGCTGCTCCACCATCTGTTCCTTGGTTTGGGTCTCTGGCTGCAGCCATTGCTGGCAGTGCTTGTGGATTTGGCTCACAGCCTGGTGAGGACCAGTCACTGCCAGGTACTGAAAATGCCTAAACTTCTGATGAGAAACTTTAAGAGCCCATAGGTTTCTTATGGGAATGGTTTCTGGATTCTCCTCTTCTTGGTCAAGTAGACTAAACATCTGGTTATTCCTGAAGACCTCTAAAAATTTTGTCACATGCAGCATCTTTATGGCTTGGCCCTTTGTGGAATGGTGATATTCTCAAAGGCAAGCTGCTCCACAAAACACCGCTGTGGAAGGTGGTAGGCAGAGCTGTATCAGATGAAGAAAGGATAGAGAAACCTCAAACTTGCAGAAATTACAGAGAGAGACTTACAAATGGCCTGCAGTTAGGATTGGGCAGAGGGGTGAAAGTGATGTGAAGCAAAGGGAGTTATCTCATTTTAAACAAATGCTTAAATACATATTCATAGAACTGTGCATACATACAGACACAGATACTACCTCAGTCTCATTCGCAGGTCTGGAAAATCCACGGGAACAGGCTAGAGACAAAGATTTCAGAAATGGCACTCAAAAGAAAAACACATGAACCACAAACCACAATTAAGAGAACTAATTTGATGAACCAGAGAAAAAAAGCATTTTCCTTTCAAAAATAATTGAGTTAAAATAACTGGGAAGCAGATGTAGCTCAGTGGTTAAGCACCTGCTTCCCATGTACAAGGATCCGGGTTCAATCCCTGGTACCTCCTAAAAAACAAACAAACAAAAAGTGTATTACACAGAATAAGAAGTCAGTATTCTTACAACAGCAAATCTTCTAAGAATGCTGTTACATCCCTTCTATCCAATAATGTTGCTTTATTCCTAGTTTGCCTTTTTTAATGAGTTCAATTGTTTTTCTTCCCATCATCCCAAGTACTAGCGAGAAGTTCCAGTGCTTTTTCCTCATGCATTAATTTCATTTATCTTTATTCATTTTTTCCTGTTTCCTTAGGGTTTAATGGGGACTCCTGAAGCATTTTCATTCATTCTTCACTATTGAAAGGCTGTAATTTTTGTTATATATAAAAACTGGGGGAATGCCACCAGGCTTATTTTCATTATTTTCTTAATAATTCATAATTGCACTTCTGATTTCTCCTTTGCTTGAAAGTTTACACAGAGGGTATAGTTTCACCTCAACTTTAAATATTAATTATTAAACATTTATTTGACATATAGGAAGTTAGTAATTTATGTATTTTGGAATGCTGGCCACCACAATGATGTGCAACCCCAAGCAACTGGTAGCACCTCTCTGAATTTAGTTTTTCTCGTGGTATTAAAATACCACCTTCTCCTGCTATAAGGATAAATAAGGTGGGGAGTTGAAAAGCACAAGGCACACCATCTGGAAAACCAAATGTTTTCTCTACAATTAAAAGTTTTGGTAATTGATGGTGAGGATGATACACAACATTGTGAATTAACAGCACTGAATTATATACTTGAATGTGGTTAAAAGGGGAAATTTTAGGTTGTATGAATGTTACTAAAATAAAAATATTTAAAAACCATAAGAACAAACCAAAAAACCCAAAAAAAAAAAACAGCACTATATAATACAGTGAACCCTAAAGTAAGCCAAGGACTATAGTTAATACAATTATAATATTCCTTCACCAATTATTGCAAATATACTATGCTAATGTGAGGTGTTAATTACAGGGTATATGGGAATTTTATTTTCTACATGATTTTTCTGTAAAGCTATAACTTCTCTATTTAAAAAAGTATCAAACCAAGAAAAAAAGTAAAAGAAAAATGGTTTATAATACAGCAAAAACATATATTATATAAATTAATGTAAAAAATCACATTAATTTTTAAAACAGAGGACAGCAAGTAAACTTTCTAAAAGCGAAGGGTAGTTTCACATTTTAAACCCCAAAAGTCCTTCCATGTCCCCTTCAGGGATTCTCATGGGAAGTGTGGATAGAGGCATGTTTAGAAGTAGTGATAAAAGCAGCTCACAAGTTAAAGACTTTTTTTTAAAAAGCCGAGAATTCCTAAAACCTTATGGGTGGTAGGTTCCTTTAACTCAGAGTGAGGAAGAGATTCCAGAGAAGCAGGGTTAAGAATGTGCCAGGAGAAGGGAATGGAGACCGACTGATACAAGGTGAGCAGAAGCTGCTGAGGGGAGCCTAAGGGGAAAAGATGCAGAGAAGAAGAAAGGGGGACACGACAGGAAAAAGTGCAGAGGCAGAGCAAGGAGAAGAGGGGTGAGGCCTGGGCAAAGGGGGAGAAGCAGAGAGGAGGAGTGGGGCCAGAGCAGAAGACCCGGACCTAGCGGACATGTGCCATCCAGAGACCAAAGGGAGGGCTCAGAGGATGAGAGAGGGGGCTCTAGGGTCCTAGGGGCAGAAAGGGGCCACAGCGGGCATGGAAGGAGGTCCCTGCGCCCTCTGTCCTCCTAAGCTTCCGAATTCCAGATCGGGTAGCCCTCTCCTCAGACCTGGCATCCGCCCTTTGGAGTCCACTCGGTGACCCCTGTGTGCCCGAGCGCGGCTTTTCCCACTTTCGCTTCCATCTCCCAAGCCCTGGTCCCTTCCTACATTGGACCCCAAACGCAGAGTCACCCTCAGCAGGCCGGGCCGGATGGGCCATGGCCGCCCGCCGCCTCAGGGGAAGCCCCCTCGCCGCGCCTGCTTGGGACTCCCCTTCTCCTCCCGGCCCAGCCCCCTGCTCCGCCCCTCGACCACCGCGTCCTGAGGGGCGCTCCCCACCTCAGCACCCGCCGGAGCTCACCTCCCGCCAATCGCTCTAGCCGGACTGAGCCGCTCACGCGTCGACTTCGCGCCCAAACCCCCGCACACATGCGCACTGGCGGGTCTGCGCGTGCGCCCTGGCGGCTGCCGTGCCCAACCACGAGGCCCTGGACGCCTGCTGCTCCCTCAGCTGCGTTCCCTCAGGTGGAGAGGGCAGCGGGAGCGCGAGGAGAGGGGCTGAAGGAACGGGGAACCTCTTTGGCCTTCCTCCCTAAAGTGTCTTAACTTTTTGAATAGCCAATACAAGGTTACTTCAAAAAAAAAGAAAAAACAAAACAAAAACTAGGCACGGCTTCTCTGGGACCACGATGGCAGAATGAGTTGTTTCAGGGCTCCATTCCGCCACAGAAGCTTTGAACAACATCAAGAACTGGCAGGCCCCAGTAAACAGTTGCAGGATTGCAGTAACAGGGTAAGCACCGAATCAAGAAAAGACAACTTAAAAACAGCGGGAACCTCTCTATAGAGTCCTTGCTGGCCCCTCCTCAGAGAGTGTTTGGCTGTACTAGTCTGTCTGGGGGAAGTTGAAGAACTGCGCCAGGACATATTGCAGGCTGGCCATCTGTGGGGACCCAGGCTTCCCCCCATTTCCCCACCCCTCCCCCCACCCAGTCCTCAGCACATAGCCACCTGCATGACCTAGACATAAGTTGAAGGATAACAACCTTCCCTAGAGGTGAGAGAATGTATAAATGGTACCATAAACTATAATCTTCCCAAAGCAGTCAATGTCCTTGGTACACATCCTTCCTATGAGCATAGTGAAAACATCACCAGACCCCTTATGTATGCTTTACATGACCCTAGCAGAAACTATGGTCTCATACTCTATGGAGTGTCCTTGTTCTGAAACCCCTCACATCACCTCTCATTTTCCCCTGTCTTTGCAGAATGCTATCGTCATTCCAATGAACCACCATCAGAAACTCTATCCTGGTTGTAAGTCTCAATAAAGCTTATGCCTGACTCAGTACCAGGTACGTTCTTTGGTCTTGCAGCCATACCAATTCATGCCCTTCAGGAATTGGGTGGGAACAACCGGCGAGCCAGGAGCCAGGAGACCACAGGACCACCAGCAGTAGTGGGCATGAGCTCAGGGAAAGGAGAATCCACAGGGGAAATCCTGAGTTGGCCTATAAGGTACATGTGGGGAGGGGTGGCTGCCCTCCTCAATGAGTGGGGACTGCCAGAAGAATATGAGGTTACCCTAAAATCTGCAGCAGGTAGGCTGGCTGTGCTACAGCAGGTAGCAGAGCAGCTGAACTTAAATAAGCAAAAGGGAGATCACCTAGCATGGCCCCTGATAGGATCCTTGTGGGTAGCTACCAAGGTAGAACAAATGGTAAAGGCCTCTGTGTGCCACTTCAAAGCAAAGAATGGGAAGTGGAAGATGAGGAGTCCCCAAGGTTGCACCCTATAATACAACCCAAGTGGGAGTAGTTCAACTGCTGGAAAAGTGGGAAAACTTAGCAACATTAATGTTACTAATAAAATACAGTTGCTTAGTTAATAAATGGAAGTGCCCAATTTGTTTTGAAGTAAAACCTTACTAGAAACTGTAACTAAGAGTTAAGATCATTATATAGATGCCTTTATGTTATAAAACAGCAAAGGATAATATCTGAAATTACTATAACTCAGTGGATTTAGCCTAAACCTGCTGTTATGATGGTAATCTTAGAATAATTTACTTTTGTTTATGGTTTCTTCAGGTCTAGTCTCACCCTTGTGTAGGCTTGCTATAGTAATGGTAATTCTAAACTGAACTTAACCTTTGCTTATGGTTAAGTTTTTAAGTTTCAGGACTGGCCTTACCATTGCAATGGTAACTACTCTATTGTCCCCTGTTTGTGTCCATGGCAATTTCTGCTCCCCATGGCTTGGGGGAAGGCAAATTTGAGACACCCCTGTCTCTGGTCCGTCCACTGGTGTTAATAACCCTGCTTTCTCTCACAGCTATCCACGTGTGGATTCTAAATTACCTACTCCAGGCAAGAGCCCAGAAGGACCCCCTCAAACTTTGAGGAGATTGCTGCTTGGTGGCCCTCAGGGTTGGACATCCACTCTTCCAGTCCAGCAGCTGCCAGAGTCCTGTTATCTCCAAGGACTGGGGAGTAGTGGACCTCCCACACTGAGCATCAGGAATCCTGAAAGCAGCCTATCATGAGAGAAACCAGTTTTCCCTGAGACTTCAGTAACTTCGGTGAGTATATACTGGAATTAGTGTTGCTCATCTGAGGCCTGTCAAAGTTGAAATGGGACATAAACAAAGCTCTGAAATAAAGGAAAATGATGTAAATTGTATTATAAAGCATTGGGAACAATTTGGTTATAAGCCAATAACTAAAAAGAATGAAATTCTTGTGCAAAATTGTGTAGTCACAGTGTGGGATTAGAATAATCAGAAATAGCCTTCAAAGAGATTTTTTTGAATATAATGTTATTTTATGGTTAAGCTTATTTTGTAAGAGAATGCAAATTATAAGTAATGTTAGTGAGTTATGTTTTTGTGCCTCTCTCTATTTGTGTCTACCTATTTGATCAGTTTATATCTTCATACATTGGGATGGTAAAGTCAAATAAACAAATGAAAATTCTTAAAAGAGCTCTACTCAGATTGCTAATAGTTAAATAAGTGCTTATATGTAAATGAATATTCCTGGAGCCCAAATTAGAGAATCTAAGCAGCATAGAAATGTCACATAGAAATCTAAATATAGAAACTATTAGAAAGGGAAAAAAGTTTTTTGACCTACCACCCTCCCAGGGGTTCCTTCTCTTTGCAAGAGCTATGGGAGAAGGTCTAGGTGTGATAAGATAGGGAAATTTAAGTTTACCTTAAAACTTATCTACTAGGCCAGGGAATTAAGAATCATAATTTGTCCTGTAGTTCCCCAATTTAAACCTTTTAACAGCCTTAAAATGAGGGTAATTAATCCAATTACCAAATTTCAGTAAAGAAAAAGTCCTTGAAAGCTATGGAAAGATCTTTTCTAAATTATAATTAAAACAAACAATTATAATATATTCCAGCCCTTGGCAGTCAGTGTGCTTTTAAGGTTATTCACATCTTAGAATTTTATTAAGGAAAAAAAAGAGGTTTTAGCTTCCTGTGGACGGAGAAAAAAAAGAACAACTCTTGCATAAACTTGTTCCAATTTTATTTAGCTTGGGCGTAATCTCCCTAGGTTTATAGGATATTAATGAAAAAATTAGATTATATGTATTAAATCTTTAAGATGATAAAAATTGTAAGTTTGTGTTTAATGAAATTGAGTTCTGTCCTAAATTATCATTATATTTATTAAACTTTTGAGATGATGAAAATTGTAAGTTCATGTTTTTATTTATGTATTTATTAATGTTCAATGTTGTGTATATATTCCTGATCACTCTTTTAATATTTCACAAGCTATAAATCATATGCAAGAGCACATGCAAAATATTAATAAATTAGCTATTGATTCCCTACCTGATTGGTTTAATTCCCTTTCTTGGCCCTGGTGACATGTTTTTATAGGTCAACTAGCTTTTGGTGGAGGACTCCTTTTATTCTGTTATCTTTTATACTGTTACTGTGGAATGTAGATGCAATACTTGTCCTAAGGTTAATATAGGCTGCTATGTGGTGGTGGATTGTGGGGACCCAGGCCCTCCCTCCCAAGTCCTCAGGACATAGGCACCTGTGTGACCTAGACATAAGTTTAAAGGTTAACAGCCCTCCTCAGAGGGGAGATAATGTATAGATGGTATCCTAAACTATAATCTTCCCAAAGCAGTAAAAGTCCTCAGTAAATGTCCTTCCTACAAGTGTAGTGAAAACATCACCAGGACTCCATATGTACTCTTTCTGTGACCCTAGCAAAAACTCTATTCTCATACCCTATGAGATGTCCTTGTTCTGAAACCCTTATATCACCTCTCATTTTCCCATCTCTTTGCAGAGCACTATCTTCATTCTCTGATTGGCCACCATCAGAGACTCTCTCCTGTTCATAAGTCCCAATAAATCTAGTCTCTGACTCAGTGCAAGGTGCATTCTTTGATCTCACGGCCACACCAACTCATGACCTTCGGGAGTTTGGTTGGAACACCATTCCAGAACTTTCCTGAGCATAGAGGTGGCTTACAGAGCCCTCCTACAGAATGACACAGGAGAACAGTGAAATTTCTGTTCTCTGGGACAAAGGAGTGCCAGCTGTGGGACATACAATAAAGCACCCCTGACCTTGAGGAAACATTGTTTCTTAGGGGAATGAGGACATTTGTTTTCATGTAAATGCGGGAAATCCTAAGGCCATGTGCACATGTCTAGGACAAGCTGCATGCACAGAAAGGACTGGGGAGTTCCTATGCTTTTGCCTCAGACTGGTCTCTAAACTCATTTTATGACTAAGATCTGAAGGATAGTACATGCATAGATAGGCCAATCTGCAAAGGCTAGGAAAGGTGTTTTGTTTTTGTTGTTGTTGTTATTGTTAGCTCCTCACATTAAGGAAATCTCTTTCAACACTAGCTTGATACAAGCTTAAGGAACAGACCCCCCCCCCCAAAAAAAAAAAAACTAAATTCCAGAGATAAAACATTAAAGTATCAAAATGTCCAGGTTACAAAACATGATATTGCAAAACATGCAAAGAAACAGGAAGCTATGGCCCATGCAAAAGAGAAGTTTAAAGCATTAGAAAACATCAACAAGCTTTGGGACATACCAGACAAAGACTTTTTAAAAAATGGTCCTAAATATCCTCAAAGAACTAAAGGAAAACATGGACAAAGAACTAAAAGACATCAGGAAAACAATAGATGAACACAAAGAGAGTATCAATAAAGAGATAGAATTCATGAAAAGAAACCAAACAGAGTTGAAGACCACAATGACAAATTTAAAATTCCTAGAGTGGTTCAATACCAGATTGGAGCCGGCAGAAAAAAAAGAATCAGTGGACTTGAACATAAGGCAATTGAAATCATTCAGCCAGGGGAGCAGAAAGAAAAAGGAATGAAGAAAAGCAAAGAGAGCCTGAGGAACCCACGGGAAACCATCAGGCATATCAATATATACATTGTGTGAGTCCCAAAAGGAGAATAAAGGGAATGAGCCAGAGAGAATATCTGAAGAAATAGTGGCTAACAACTCCCCACATTTAATGAATATTCACATTCAAGAAGCTAAGTGAATGCCAAGCAGGATGACCCCCAAATAGACACAGACTAAGACATGTTTAAAATCAAACTGTCAAAGATAAAGAGAGAACCCTGAAAGCTGCAAGAGAGAAACAATGCACTACATACAAGGGAGCCTCAATAAGATTGAGTGGCAATTTCTCAGGCAGTAAGGCACTGGGATGACATATTTAAACCCCTGAAAGGAAAATATCACCAACCAAGAATTCTATCTCTGGCAAAACTGTATTTCAGAAATGACAGACTTTTTTTTTTTTTTAAGAGGTACTAGGGATTGAGTCTGGGACCTCATATATACGAAGCAGGTGCTCAACCACTGAACTACACCCATTCCCCTAGACATTCATTTTTAATCTCTAGAAGATACTAAGACATTCCCAGATAAACAAAAACTGAGGAAATTAATCACCACTAGACCAGCCCTACAAGAAATGCCCAAAGGAGTTCTTCAGATTGAGTGGAAATGGACACTAGAGTATAGCTCAAAGTTTCATGAGGAAATAAAAATCTCAAGTAAAGGTAATGACATGGGTAAACATAAATGCCAGTACTATTATATTTTTAGTTTGTAACACCACTTTTTACTTCCTAGATGATCTAATATTCAAATGCATAATAAGTAATGATAAATCAATGGTTTTGGACTCACAATGTATAAATATGTAATTTGTGATAAGAACTACATAAAGGTGGGTGGATAGAGGAGTATAGGAACATAGTTTTTGTATGGTATCAAAGTTAAGTTGGTATGAAACCTATTGAGATTGTTATTGATTTATATGTTAAATTTAAGCCCCAAGGTAATCACAAAAAAATATTGGGAAAATATGCACAGAAGGAAATGAGGAGAAGTGATTCTAAGCATTCACTACAAAAATCAATTACTATAATAAACAATTCAAAGATAAGCAGTAATGTAATAACTGAAGGACAAAAAGGTAGAAGCAACCCAAATGTCCATTATCAAATGAATGGGTAAACAAATTGTGGTATATACATGCAATGGAATATTACTCATTCTTTAAAAGGAACAAAGTTCTGATTCATGCCACTACATGGATGAACTTTAAAGATATCATGTTGTGTGAAATTTCAGACACAAAAGGATAGCTATTGTATGATTCCACTTATATAAAATAGCTATAATATGGAAACTCATAGAGACAGAAAGCACAGTACAGGTTAGCAGGGGTAGGGGGAATGGAGAGTTAATGTATAGGTTTTCCATTTAGGGTGATGAGGAAGTTCTGATAATAGATGCTGGTGAGAGTACTGCAACATTGTGAATGTGACTAATCCCACTGAATGGTATGCTTGGGAGTGTTTGAGATAGGAATGTTTATGTTGTATATATGTTTCCACCAAAAAAAAAAAAAAAAGAAGAGGAACTAAAGAGACAATTATCAATTAAATGCAATATGTGATCCTGGACTGGATCTAATAAAGGAGGAGGAAAGGCTCAAGAGAACATTATTGGGACATATGAAACACTGGAATACAGACAGTAAGCTTTATATTAATGTGAACTTGATCACTGTACTTAAGGCGGTTATATAAGTGAATATCTTTGTTCTTAGGAAACATACAGGGGACTATTGTGTTCAAGGAGCATGGTGTATAAAACCTATTCTCAAATGTTCAGAAAATAGATTAGATAGATAGATGATAGTAATATGACAAATGTGGCAAATGTTAAAATCCATGGATCTGGGTTTGGGGGTATGTTGGTTTTGTACTATTTTTAAAACTCTCCTGTAAGTTTGAAATTATTTTTAAAAAAATCTTCCTCCCACCAGGTGACCTATCTACCAAATTTTTACCGCCACAAACACACATACACACAGAAAACCACTATAATTCCTTTTATGTATCCTTCCAGAATTTATTTATGTATATAGATGTTGTATATATCTATATGTATATGTGCATATATGTAAACACATACATACATGTCTGTTTGATTATTATAGAAATATATTTATATGCATATAATATATATTCAGGACATTTATATAGAATAAAATGTAATGTAATTTATAATATGACAAAGTAACAAGATATGTCACATATGATACATATATTGATACATTTGTTTATTGCATGTTTACATATCATATAAGTATGTTTATTTAACTATAATACATATATTTATGTTTGCATAAATATATTCTCATTTCTTTCTTTATACAAAAGGTGGCGCACTATACACACTGATCTGCACCTTAATGTCTTTTTACTTTCCTGTGTATCTTGGAGAGCTTTTCAAATCAATACAAAGAGTTTCCTTGTTGTTTTTCACCAGCTGTTGGGGTTCCTTTGTATGGTGTAGCCTAATTAATTTAACCAGTTCCCTACTGCTGTTTTCTGTTCTTTGCTGCATAGCCTTGTTCTCTAGCAATTCTGCTTGTGTGCAAATCTATTGGTAAGAAAAGTCCCCTGCAGTGGAATTGCTGAGGCAAGCGTTCTTGCATGTGTCATTTTGATAAAGACCTTTAAATGGCCCTTCATAGAGGTTTGATTAACTAAATAAAAAATCTTCAAAAAAACTTTAAATATATACATGGAACAGTATCAATTATTTAGGTACAAGTATAACATAGACCCAAAAAAAGCAATGCTGTACTGAGATAGCGCTGTACTTCTCTTTTGGTTGAATGCCTAGGCTTGTGCTATCCAATATGGCAGCCACTAGCCACATGTGGCTATTGAGCACTTGAAGTGTGGCTAGTCTAAATTGAGGTGTGCTATAAGTATAAAATGCTCACCGGATTTGGAAAAGTTAACATAAAAAGTAAAATATCTTATTAATACTTTTTAATGTTGATTACATGTTGAAATGGTAATATTTCAGATATATTGGGTTAAATTAAAATATTAAAATTGATTTCATCTGTTTCACTTAATTTTTTAATATGGCTATTAAAATTTTTAATGACATCTGTGGCTCTCATATTTCTTCTGGGAAGAGCTAGCATAGAGGTAGGCAGTGAAGGCCAATGGGTGCCTTGGCAGTACAAAGTCATCAAGGAACCAAGAGGTTCTTCCAGTTCACAGCTCCACCATCCCTCATAATCAAGGTCCAATCGCAGTCATATCCCAAGCAGCAGGACAAAGAAGAGGATTTCTAAGGAGCAAAGGATGTGTTCCAGCTGTCTTTTAAGAATGATTCCTTACCCTTACCCCTCCTTGGCCAGAACATTATCAAAATGGCCATGCCCGGCTACAAGGGAGAATGAGAAATGCCATCTTTATTCTAGGCAGCTAGGTGGCAGCCAAAAATCAGAAATTTAATACCACGGAAGAAAGGGGGAATTGGTATCAGGGAACTTGTGATTTCTGCCACAGTGGTGAAAATTTATAGTAGTATAAATTGGTATATGGTGAAAAGTATATCTCTCTCCCCTCCACTGCAAGTCTTCCTGTCGTCTTGTTCCCTCCCCCAGTGTCAATCCCTATCAATATCACCAATATTTCTTGTGCATGCCTTCAGAAATAATGTGTGAGTATATTTGTATATGCATGTGTATATATACATACAAATATAAAATATATATAAAATTTCCATCTCCTCCTCCCAATTATTTTATACCAATGATACCCTATTCTACAGACTCCTTTGTCATTTGTTTTATTTCTTGCTTTATTCTGCTAACAAATCAATATATTTTGGAAATATTGCTGTATCAGTACATACAAAACAGCCTCATTCTTTGTATAATGGTGGAAGACTATTCTCCTGAATGACTACCATAATTTGCTTAACCAGTTCCCTTTGCCTGGACATTTAGGTTGCACCCAGACCTTTGCTCTACAAAGTACTGGAATGACCATCCCTGTACCTGTGCCATTGATCTTTTGTCTCTAATGTGTCTCTTTTTCTCAGTTTGTCATTCATATTTTGACTTTTTATAATATCAGTAAATGATTTTGGAATAAATGAATGAATGGGTTTATTAACCTCAAGCTTCAGTCTTGGCCCGCAAGAGCAGAGCAGATAGGGCAGTACTCCTAGAGAGTGACACGAGACGGAAGGGAATACCATGAATATTGAGGCAATCAGGGATAAAAACAGACACAAATGTTGAGTAACTGTTTGTCAATTTAATGCACACTCTCAGCTCTTGCCAACACTCCCTTGACTGTAAACCAACTTAACTTGATCTCCCTGTTGTCCCATTTCTGTTCCTCCCAAGTCTTGCCCATCATGGATCTTAGCACCTCCACTGGCTCAGGCCAGACTCCAGGGAGTCATCCAGGACACCTGCTTCTCCCTCAACTCTCACATCCCACATGCAGCAGGCTGGTTGGTGCAAACTTTTATACACTTGTCCTGAGGCCTTCCACTTCTCTCCATCCCCTTTATCACCACCTGAGTCCAACCCACCATTATCTCACTTTGGTGACCACAACAGCCTTCTAAGTGGTCTCCATGCTTCCACCTCTTTGCCCCCTCTAGCCAGAGTGATTTGTTTATTCACACTGTTAAACACGACAACGAAAATGACAAAAATGACATGTCCTCACTACAACCACTCAAACAAAAAAAGATAAATGGATTCCTTAGCCCTCACGCCAGGTTAAAGCAGCCTAATTGGGATCCTTCTTTGTGACTGATGCAGAGTCGGTGGGAGAAGGAACTCTCTTTCCCCTAAGGTCCCATGGCTGTTTCCCCCTTCGTGGAGAATGCTCCCATCTGTTAATAGAAGGTCAAGGCAAAGATACACAGAGGGGACCAGAGATCAGAGTTAAGCAACACATTCTGACCATATGAAATTCTTGATTCCAGTCTCTGAGGTTCTTGGCCATGTCAAAGATCCTTCAATCCAGGAATCTTCGCAAGTCTGTGAGCCAATAAATTCCTTCTGTTGCTGTTGGTGTCACTTAAGTTAGTGTGAGTTGGGTCCCTGTTACTTGCAACCAAAAACATCCTGGTAACTATATACAGACACATTCTTTGCTTGTACTAGAGGAATCCCCTCCATCCACCCACCCCTCCCCACACTCAAATGTTTCACAGACAACAACAGCAATAATAATAACCTGTCACATGTAGTCCTTCCCACCCATGTAAGCCCCACTCCTAGGATAATTTCCAAAAGGATGCGGCCACAGGATCATATGTTGTTCTCTCTTAAAGTCACACCAGAGTCCTCAGAGAGTCCCAGCCATCCTCTTTCTAACTGATGCTTAAGAGATCTGTGGATCCTCCAGCCTTCCCAATGCCAGGAAGAGGCCAGCAGGGAAATGTCCTGGAAAACACAAAAACAATCCAGAGATCCTGGATTTATCCCAAGAACCTCACTCTACTCTCCAAGCTACTTCTGGAACAAGCACAAAGTCACAGCCTGAACATCTTGGTGGTTTCCAACTTCTGTTTTCTGAAATGTCCTCCAATGGGGATATCACCCACAGCCCCAACTGCGGGCCTTAGACTTCTCAGCTCTCTGAGAATCTCAAAAAGGATACAATGGCAGATTCTGATTTTAGTCTGTGTTGTCAGCCAAAGGGGCAGTGGTTTTCAAATTGTGGATCATACTCTATGACGGTAGATGAAATCTATTTGGAAGGTTGCAACCAGCATTTTTCAAGTGAAAGAGAATCAGTGCATGCATGTAATAAGTTTGAGTATTGTTTCCTTCAACCTGTCCTGCATGTATGTACAAACATGCTCATACATGCATATAAACACATGTATATAGTGTGTACTGGATTGCAACACAAAATATACTTTATGCTGTTGGTCACAGACATAAAAGTCCATGAGCATCTTCCTTAGAGTTTATCTCTTCTTCTTTCTCTAACAACGCCACACTTTTACCCTTATTCATGGTTGGTTAGTTAGAGCAGGAGTTGGTGAACTTTTTCTCTAAAGGGACACATGGTAAATATATTACGTAGTCACTGTCACAATGACTCAACTTTGCTGTTGTAGCACAAAAGCAGCCAGAGACGATGTGTAAATGAATGGATACAGCTTTGTTCCAATAAAACTGTATTTACACAAACAGGTAGTGGGCTAAATTTGGCCCAGGAACCATAACTTGCTGACCTCTGATTTAGAGTCTTTTCTGTGTCCTCTCAGGCCATAAGTAAATCCAAACTGCTTCCTGTACTCAAGGACAATCTAGACAGAAATGTAAACGATTTTTTTTTAAAAAACATTTTTTGTGAAGATTCAAATTGTGTGAATTTGAAAGAGTGCAATATAAAAATAGCAATAGTCTTGCTTATGTTCAAGTTTTGAAAGAATAATCATTAAAAATAAACAGCAAAAGCTCTCACAAGCCTTGGTATTCTCACTAGAAAATGAGGATCACAATAGTTCCTATTTCATAGCACTCTGGCGGGCATTGAATAAGATAAGCTATGGAAAGTGGACAGCACCATGCTCAACATGGGGAAAGTGCTTAGGAAATGTTAGCGTCTGTCAATAACATTGTCAATAAGTATTGGTTATTCTGCCCCAGGCATAAAGGAGGTGTCCTGTGGGCTGGGTACTTGCCAATCCTGAGACACTAAAGTGCTCAAGGCACCAGGATGCAAAGAAATTCTCCAAAAGCAATTTATAAAATGCTACATTTAGCTGTGCTGAACATACAAGTTCAGCACCCCCAGCTGTCCCCCAAAGTCTCACTTTCTCAAGGCTATGC
>PVKH010011152.1:0-17892 GCA_004027955.1 Chaetophractus vellerosus | reverse complement strand
CTCCCAAAGTGTCCAATGACCCTGGCTCCACATAATTTTGCAATTTCTTGTATTGCACACATCATAAGTCTGTATCAGGACTCCAACAAGTCCATTCTAGTCCATAGTTGTTCCCCCAATCCCGAGAAGTCTGGAATGATGATGTCCCCTCCACAAAGGAAGGGTTTTTTTTCTTTTAAAGATTTATTTTTTATTTATTACATATCCCCCCGTTTCTGCTTGTTCTTGCTGTGTTCATTTTTGCGTTCTTCTGTGTCTGCTCATCTCCCCCCGCTGAGGCGACCCGCCGAGTCAGCTCACCGCATGGCTGCCTGCTCGCAGTGGCTTGCCCTGCCTGCAGCGGCTTGCCCTGCCCATGGCGGCTTGCCTTCTCAAGGCAGCTTGCCTGCTCGAGGAAGCCCCAGGAACCGAACCCGGGGCCTCCTATTTGGTAAACCGGCGCCCTACCAATTGGGCTACAGCCGGCCCCTGCAAGAAACTCTTAACAGTTGAGAAGGAAAGCACATTTACAAAGATCGGGGCTTACATGTGGCTACTGTGATTTTCCTAGGGCTGCATTTATTTTCTTTACTAACAAACAAGAGAGTCATGAAAGTGGTGGGTTTGTGGGAGGCATGTTTGCCTCTTCTGTGTCATTGTCTTGCAAGGGCACAAGATGAAGGTTTGCAACTGATTCTGGGTGATGGGAACCGACTATTTCTCATTCCGCTCATGTAGATTTGTTTGAATTAATGATAACTTATCTTCTTAGCCCATGTATCCCAGTTTATACTTTTTGATCCCACAAACTTCATGGTTTTAGACTTTCCATTTTGGAAAATACATACCAATTCATAGCCAATATTATTTCTTCCCACTCCCCTCACCCCCATGGTCTGAATTATGTTGAAATAAATACCACATATCTTATTATTCAACTGCTAATATTTCAGATTGCTTCAGTAAAAGGTAAGGGTTCTTTTAAATAAATATAATAATATTTATAGTAACAGATTTTTAAAACCCATGAATTCTTTAATAATATCATCAGATTACCTCTTGTTTTCTTTCTCTTCTTCTCTTATTATTTGTTTGGATATGGAACCAAATAACTATTGCATTTGATTGCTGTCTCTTAGGTTTCTTTTAATCCATAAGTTCCCTCTTCCATCTCCCATTTTTCGCTCTTTTTCTTCCTCTTGTAATTTATTTCTTGAAGAATAAATTGTTTAGTTCTATAGATTTTCCCCACAGACTGGATTTTGTAATATTTCTTTTTTTCTTTTTTCATATAATAAACTTTATTTTTAGAGAAGTTTTAGATGATGTAAAAGTTACATGGAAAAGTAATAGGGGATTCCCATATGCCCCACCCCTCACCCCACCCACATTTTCCCTATTAACATCTTACATGAGTATGGTACATTGTAGTTACATTATGGTTTACATTTTGCACTGTATAGTTTTATAGGTTATGACAAAATGTATACTGGCCTGTATATATTGCAATATCATGCAGAACAATTCCAATGCCTTAAAAATGCCCTATGTTCCACCTTTTCTTCCCTCCCATCCCAGATAGGTTACCACTATCTTTATATCAATGTTACAAGTTTTTCCGTTACTACAATAATAATTCTACTTTGGTTCATGGTTGCATTTCCCTCTTGTTTGTTCGTTCCTCAATCTTGAGGGTTTGGGGATGATGTTGCCAGCTCTTCTTCAGAGTAAGAGGGGACTTAGAGCTTATGGGACAGATGGAAGGAACTGTTTTGCTTGCGGTTGGTAGATAGTCTTTGTTTATTGGGATGGGGGTTGTCCATCATCATCTTGTTACTTGTCCTGAATGAGTCCAATGAACTGCAGAGTAGGTATTGGCCACAACTCTGCTGAGATTCAGGGCTCAACCAGCATATGAACAGCCTGAAGATTTAAATCTCTGGGTCATATACTTAATGGGTATACTTCTAATTATAGGTTCAAATAAAAGGGGTAGAAGAATCATGAGTAGGGAAATTAGAAATGAGCCTAATTCTGTTATATTGGGGAAACAGATTATCGTATGTTCCAGGATATGGCCTACAGATGGGGTGTTGATTTCATGAGGCTGTGTGCCTTGTCTGTAGTGCCGGGACTTTTCTAGAGCCTCCTCCTTTTCTTTTCTTTAATGTGACTACTACAAAAATTTTTTTTTTAATTAATTTTTTATTTATTTTTTATATATCTATATACATTTTTAGGATACATTGATTACATAAATGTTACACAGAGATTCCAGGAGTACCCATATGCCACCCCCCCACCCCTCCCACAACCCCCCACATGCACATCCCTAAGTGTGGCATAACGCCTCTGATACTACTACAAAATTTAAAACTATCTGTATGGGTTGAGTTCTCTTCCTTCCAGAATGTGTGGGTATAATAGCCGCACCACCAGAGGTCCCTCGGGGCCCTTACCGTCACTTCCCTACCTCAGCCCCTTTGCTTGCAACCAGTGTCACCATAAATTAGTTTATCCTGTTTATAAAACAAATGGACTCCTTCCAAACAATAAATTAGGATTTGAGTTTTCCAGTAGGCTTCTTTCAACATAAGGACTTTTTTCATGTGTCTTAATTTTTGTGGAATGAGAACTCATTTTTCAGTTTCATGAATTTGTTGGGCTGTTTTGTTTTTGTCAAAATTTAAAACACTTCTAAATATTAAAAAATATTTCAATTAGTTAAAAAACAAAACAACAACAACAAAAACAAATGGACTCATACAATGTGTATTCTCTAGCTTCTTTCAATATAGTGTTTTTGATATTCTTCCCCACTGCTTGTGCCAGGAGTTCATTCTTTGTTGTCTGCAGCCTGGATTTTGTGGATTAAATCCCCATGTGCCATCCAGCATGTCCGTCTCTCCCTTATGGTTCCCATAAATTGAAATGTTTTCTCTTTTAACTTTTAAATTTTTCTTACTTCGAAAGCAACAAAACATTACTTGGTATTTCATTACTAGGTAAAGACATACTTCTTATTTGGCAGTTGGTTTAAACAAGTTAAAATATTGAAAAGGATGGTGAAAGATTCTGGTTGAGAAAACTCATACTTCTGTGTTGTGTTTAGGTTTTTCCCTCAGTTACGTAAGTATTTCTTCCTCCCCCCAGGCCCATAGGAGAGGTCAGGTCTGATTAGGATGCATGCATTAGCTCACCAGTATAGATCCAGTATAGATTTTTAAACCACCAGTATAGAGTGGTTTAAAAACTTCCTGCTGATTTTTGAAAGGTGAATAACGACAAGCTCCTTTCCTGTGTTGTGTAGGAGTTGCTTATATGTGTTCATTTTCTTTTCCTGTTAATTCCCTGTAATTTACTGTACTTTGTTTTTGTCTTATTTTTTGCTCACATACGGAAAATATTGGTGCTCAAAGCAGAGATAGCTAAAGAATAATGTTGGAAGGACATGAACCGAAGGGACCCTTAGGCTTTCCCTGGGGCTAAGGCTGTGGCGTTTCTGGAATGTGACTTGCCAAGAGCTCGGGTCTCCTGCCTCAGTGTCCCGGGCTATCCTGAATATTAACCAAGTTTTATTTTAACGTGATTATCTTGGAGAAAAGACAGCAAAAACAAACAAGCAAAAACTTGTTCTTATGATTGTTTTTCTTTAGAAAATGCTCTGCACTTCTTATGGAGAGAAATTGTCACATCTGAGGGTTTGAAACTGTACTATAATCCATATACAGGCTGGTAAGACAAGTTTTTATTTTTGTGTTTGATTTTAAAAAATAAACATAACGGAAAACTGCCTGAGGTTGGTAGAATAAGTTTTTAACTTTGGCAGTACCTCAAGAGAGAATACAATTATACAATTATTTTATAATTTATATAAGTTTTAGGACTCAGTAAGGGTAATTAATGAATCAGTAGCTATTGCCCTGCAGATTTTTTATTCATAGATTCGTAAAGTCACAGAAAGAACATAGATGTGTTCTTTTCATCATAGGGGAGGGAAGATGATGGATATGTACCAATACCTCTAGTTTCAGAGGGCTTCACTGTCAGCACAGGCAGTTTTGTCAGCACTACCTTTCTGTTCATGGTCTGGGGACTTTAATTGTTTACCTGAAGTGGTAAACACTGGCGCGTGCAGGTGTGGCTGCCAGGCGCTCCTCTGATGGCTCCCCTCTTTCCCGTAGCATCCTCCGAGAGCAGCCCCGGGCCGGGCCCCAGGTGCGCGGTGGGATCTTGGCGGACGAGATGGGCCTGGGCAAGACAGTGGAGGTGCTGGCTCTGATCCTGATGCATGCCCGGCAGGACACCCCACGGGGCGCCCTGGCCCTGCCCGAGGTAGGAGGGGCGGACGGGACACCTGCTCAGCACCTTCAGGGTATCTGTGGCCCGGCATTTGTGTTGGTCGTTGTTAACCTTTGGTGCACGCAGGGTGGGTGCTTTGGGACCCGGTGGGATGGTCAGCCATGCTGGAAGGAAAGAAGGGGTGTGCGGTGGCCTGTGGAGCTTCTGCTAGTCAGCAGAGAGACTCCTTTAAGAAAGGACAGGTTTGTGTCCTCGAATCTTTGCCATTTACCACGAGTCTCCATATTACCACTCAATATTTCTGAAAGCTACTTAAAAATAGCACATAGCTCAGGAATGCAAATCTTATAAAGATTAGAGCTTTGCTAAAGAATGGGTAACTTGGTAACTAGGTTGCTAATGAAATAAACTGTAGCCCTTGTCCCAAAATGTATAATTGTGTTTAAAAATAGATGGTAGAGTTTAAAAAAAAAAAATCTCTGCTGAGGCGAATATAGCTCATAACTCTCATTTTCCAAAAGTGAAGTCTGAAATCACATCACCTCTGCTGAAATGAGGCTACTAGGTAAGGGCCTAGCTGATTACCTCTAGGGCCCGTCGTGCTCAAGCCTCAGCGATTTTGTCATCTCCTGATAGGACCGAGTGTGCAAAACTCATCTTTCACGTGTGGCAGGGAGTAGAAAAAGTGTCTTTGTAGAAAAATGACTTGGAGTATATAGCTTTAACTATCACTACCTTCTTTCTGGCATTTTCTACTCCTTAGATATTTTAGTTCTAAGTAATATTTTTAGCATTATTATAAATTCCATGGGTTTACTCTAGATTTAACAAGATTTCAAATGCAAATTTCAGAAGTTCCACACTAATGTAGATAATTTAAGATAATATGCACAATTTTAAAAAGGATGGATAGCTATAAAGTCTGAAATGAAAAATAAGGTTTTGTATATATAAATAGCATTTTTAGCCCTTTCTTACATAATTTCTTTTTACAACTGTTTTGCATCTCCTTAAGAGAAGGAGGTTTAATTTATTAAGCAGTTCAGAGTGCCAAGCAAAACCCTGTATGACTGCTGACTGTTGTTCACGTCAGGGAAAAGTGGTGAACTATTTCATTCCATCTCATTATTCTGGAGGAAAAGTGAAAAACTCAGAAACCCAGAATGTGGAATTTGAACCAAAAGAGAAAATTCAGTGCCCCCGTAAGTATGACATCTCTTAAAAAAAAATGCCAATTTAAAGTGAGGTTTGTTCTGGTATGAACTTTTCCTGGTGGTTTATACTTTGCATAAACAGAATTAATTGCAAGTCATGTCACCTTAACAAAAATAAAATTTATTCTTTCCTTTGACTGGTCCGGGTGGGCCTCGGCCGGTCCCTTGAGTTCAGGTTCTTTGGCTTTGCCACCTAGACTGCGCTTCCTTTACTCCCAAGCTCAGCTCTTCAGACCCGCTAGCGAGTGAGCGTTTGCCTTCCTAGCGGCGTCTGCTTCAGTGATTGTGGGGCTTGGTTTGTTTGCTTTTCTTTTCCATGATGGGTGGAGTGTAAGATTGGCAAATTAACATGAGTAATTCTTCCTTATTATTTCCCTTTCAGTAATTTATTTCTTCATGTGTTGTGATAAATTTTTATCATGTGTTCTTCAGAATGAAACTATACACAGTCTATTTGCAGCAAGTCTTTTCTTAACTCAGTCCTCAGTGTGAATACAATTAGCTGACTTTTACTTTTCATTTCAATTATTTTGACTGAGTTAGCATGTCCTTTTGCATTTAGCCACACGTGTGATGATACTGACAGCTGTGAAGGAAATGAACGGAAAAAAAGGTGTTTCCATCCTTTCCATCTATAAGTTCGTCAGCGCTGTATATGGATATGATGTCCAAAAGAACAGGAGCCTTCTGAAGCGGATGCTGAAATGCTTAATTTTCGAAGGTCTTGTGAAACAGATCAAAGGCCATGGTTTTAATGGGACTTTTACATTGGGGAAGAATTACAAGGAAGAGGATATATGTGATCGAACGAAAAAGCAGGTAACAGAGCATTTCCTGAGTACCTAGATGTGTTGTCTTACAGAGCAGTCAGCAGAGCCAGCCCTGGCCCTGGAGCCCTGGCAGTCTGCAGGGAAAGTGCCAGACAGCAGAGCAGTGCGCGGCGGTGCTGGCCGCTGCACGCGCTCCCACCGTGTCTCTCCAGGCGAGGAGAGGCGAGGCTTCCTTCTGGTCACCACGATGCCCACACAAGACTTCTTGGCATGTAGCAGGCACTCAATAAGTACTCTTTGAGTGAATCAGAAGATCAGGTGGTTTAGAGTTTAACCACCTTCTTTGTCCTAATCATGCCACTGTCAGCAGTCAAAACCTTTATCCCAGACCTTTAAAAAAAAACAAAAACTTAAAGTTGCATAGTACTTGATATATATTACATAACTCTTGTTTTCCCCATATCACCACCCTATGAAATTTTTATATTTTATAACTTCTGTTGGACCAGTCTTGATTTAATTTTAAGAAATAATTACAATGCCTATCAACATAAAGACTCTAATGACAACAAGTCAACTATGGCGCTACCAGCTTGGTATCCTGTGAAAAATGACAGGCAGAGTTCACTTGCTGAAGTAGGGCTCCTGAGTCAGGGTGGGACACTTTTGGCAGGCTTCTGCTGCCACCAAAAAAGAAAATCCCCCCAGATTAGTGTGAGTGGTCTGGTGTTAGGCTTCAGCAAACACCACTTCTGGGCAGCTCTCGCCGGCACCTTCCTTGCTGCGCCACCTGGTACCCCCTTCTGCATTCTCACAGCATCCCACACGTGGCAGCGATCGAAGGTCTCATGACTGTTTGCCCTTTTGCTTCTCTCTCTTTCTCTGAGACTTTGCTTGCACCCGCAGGAGCCAGCTGGCACCTGGCACAGCAGGAGGGGAGCACAGGCAGAACGGCGGGTAGGGGGGCAGCGAGAGGCTAGTTGCAGCAGCTGGTAGGTGAGCTTTTGCTTCCTTTAAAGGCTTTATTTTAGTTCTCAGTGGTTTTGTAATTGCCTTATTTTGTGGATGCATTACTAGCATCTCTTATTGTATGAAGCAGACTATAAATTATAAGTTAATGCCAAAGTTCTCTGTGCAGGGCCCTTGCTGCCATGGTCCTGGGCCTGCAGCCTGTGGGGCTCTGGGCGGACTGGGGCCATGGCCAGGGAGAGGGCATGGAAAGCACATGCATACAGTCAGGACTTGAATTTCAGAAATTTGCCTATGTATAACTAAATTAAATACTTTTTTAATAGGCAGCGTGGAGTCTAAGAAAAACTCAGAAAGAGTCCAGAAAATCAAGGAACAAGGACACAGATTCTGAATACCTGCCGTCGCACACCGACGACGACGACGATCCTTATTATTATTACTGTAAGGCCAGGAGAAGTCACAGTAAAGTGAGGAAAAAGCCCGTTCCATGCCCCACACAAGGAAGCAGTGAGCCTGACACTCATCCCGACGCACTCGGCCGCTGTCCGACCCCCAGCGATTCTGGGATCTCTGACGTTCCCGGGTCCAGAAGTACCTGTGTGTCTGCAGTTGAGCAGGAACCCGGAGCCAGGGCCCCAGCTGGGTCTCCGAGCCAGGCGGGTGGTGACGCGCCAGCCTCTGCTGACAAGCGTCCCTACAGCTCCCCTGATTACCGCTTTGAATGCATATGTGGGGGGCTGGACCAGGTGGACTGCAAGCTGCGCGTCCAGTGCCTGAAATGCCACCTGTGGCAGCACGCGGCCTGTGTGAACTACGACACGGAGAGCCTGAGGGTCAAGCCCTTTTACTGCCCCCACTGCCTCGTGGCGATGGAGCCGGTGTCAACAGGGGCGACGCTGATCATCTCGCCCAGCTCCATCTGCCACCAGTGGGTGGACGAGGTGAACAGACACGTGCAGGCCTCCTCGCTGCGCGTCCTGGTAAGGGGGCGCCCCAGGGGCATCGCGCAGAGGTCTGCTTCCCGGGTAGTTTCTGTGATCTTTGTTGCTTTGCTGCTTGCCCAAAATTGAACCTAATGAGATGATAAGATAATATTAAGTCAGAGTTTGAAGAGGAAAGTGAGAGGAAGAGGTAGAAGAGTGGACTGTCAGTAGTTAAACCACTTTGAGTGGAAGATGTGGAAACTTTTAAAAACTTCTTAGTCGTGCAGATGAAAGCTTTTGTGTGCGCGTGTTTCCTCTGGGTCAGAAACGCAGCCCTACGGCAGTTGTGCGATGGCTGCAGCGTGCCCGAGTCCTCAGCCAGCTCACCTGAGAAGTCAGGCTGTCCTCACGCGGCAGCGCAGTGTGAGTGCCTTAGTGCGCCCGGCGCCGCTGCGAGCACAGCCCCTCCCAGGCCTGCTGGAACGCCGAGGGGGTGCGTGCAGCCTTGGCCGCAGCCAGCCGGTGCCCCTGCGCTGACGCTGAGCCCCCGAGCCCCGCTGTGCCGGGAGGGGTCCCTGCTTCAGGCACTGCGCAGAGGAGCTCTGCCCCCAAGAGCTCTGTTCTGTGGGGAAGCAGACCTTGGTCTGCATCTCAGCTCTGCCGGTTTTGAGCAGGCTGCTTTCTGCCTGTTGTGGGGAGGACGGGAAGACAGTGCCGCTGGCAGGGCTGTTGTCGGGGGTGGAGACCGTGCTTAGCGCAGTGTCGGGCAGGAAAGGCAGACGCAGGTGGTGGCGCTGCCGGTGCGCCTTTCCATGCCGTCGTGCCGTCTCCGTGCTGCACGCTCGGACCCCTGTGAGTGCTTTTCCCTCCTCCACCCACAAGAGTTCTTGGCATTCTTCAGGATCCACCCCAAACTTGACTCCTCTCTGACTTCGCCTTCTCAGCCACACTGGGGACGCGCAGTGCTGTGTAACTTACGCTTCTGTTCTGGTCCTTGCACACTGCTGGCGCTCTCAGTCTCCCACGTTAGGTGGGTGTGAAACGGGTGTCACGGCTGGGTGGCCTCGGCAAGCAGAAGGCTCATTACGCAGCTGGATGCATGAGTGTTTGCGTTTCTCTTGGGCAGACCTTTCCCAATAGCAGTGTCTTTACTGATTCTCTCCTAGGTGTATCAAGGAGTGAAGAAAGATGGCTTCTTGCAGCCTCACTTTTTGGCAGAACAGGATATAGTCATCATTACCTATGACGTCCTTCGTTCGGAACTGAACTACGTCGATATCCCGCATAGCAACAGCGAGGAGGGGCGTCGCTTACGGAACCAGAAGCGCTACATGGCCATCCCCAGCCCCCTGGTAGCTGTGGAGTGGTGGCGCATCTGCCTTGACGAAGCTCAGATGGTCGAGTGTCCTACTGTGAAGGTGAGAACTTCTGGAAAGTCTTTTAAGAGTGTCTAAAGTCTGGTTGAACACAGTGTGGCTGCTGCCCGCATTACGCTCTGAAACGTGGCTCCATTTATTTTTCTCTTGTGCTATGAACTGCGTAGGCCTGGGGAGTCCTCTTACATGCTCAGAGCAGTGCCCTTTTGTATCTGAATGCAGAGGAAGGTCCCCTGTGCGGGGCGCTCTGGCATTTGTGCCAGTGGGGAGGCTCATCCCGTAGACTGACAGCTCTGGGTCAGAGTTGACTTTGGCTGTTTGGTATCACGGAAGCCAAACGGTAGGAGGAAGTGGCATTTGAGAGGGGAGAGTTTTGATTCAGCCTTCGTCTGTCATATGTCGTGCTTGTGTCTCCTTTGGCTGGTCTGTAACCTGTGTTGAGCATGTGAGTCACGTTGGTGAGAGCCGTGGTTCACGCTGGAGGGCGGAGCAGTCCAGGGGATGCTGCAGCCGTCCGCCCTGCGTGCCCCGGAGCTGCCCGCCTCTCCAGGGGCAACTGGCGGCCGCCAGCTAACGGGACCTTAGATGTGGCGGGTTGTGATGAGCTGTTGCGTAAGAGCAGGCGCAGCTTGCCCCGGCATCCCGCCATCCCTCCTGATCGTGTTTTCTCCCGGTCATTTCACAGGCTGCAGAAATGGCTCAGCGCCTGAGTGGGGTAAACCGGTGGTGCGTCAGCGGCACGCCAGTCCAGAGAGGCTTAGAAGGTGACACTGCGCGGCTTTGAAAACCTGCATTGTCCTCGGGAGACCAGCTGTCATGTTTGGTTCAGCTGAAGTCCTTGTTTAAGTGGTTTATTGATTGTTCCTGTGTTTATAATTGGTTCCTAACAGTTTCGAGCATTAATCTTAAATGGGAACCAGGTGACTTTTTTGTGTGTATGTGTATATATATATATAGATGAGTGTGTGTGTGTTCCCATTGTCCAAACTTAAGCAATTATTGGGCCTGCCTAAACTGTAGGTAAAGGTCTGAATTGAACTCAGAGGTCTAAAGTGTTAGGTACAAAGCAGGTGGAAAAAGAAAAGAAAAATAGTTTCAATTGGGATCTGCAGCTAGCTGTGTCTATAAAAATAGGCACCATACTTTTACACTTGTAAAAAGTCATAACTAAAGTGTTAATAGTTTTATATCACAGCGTGTCTATCATTTTTGCTCACGCCATTCCTCCCTCAGACTTTCGGATGGTTTCCAGCCCCCCGCCCTGTGCGTGTGGGGCCCATGCTCCTGCGTTAGTCTCAGCCACGTTGCTTACTTCTTACATAGGGCAGATACAGCATTTTCAAAGCCTCCATTCACGTTGTGAATATGCAAATCTAACAGTTCAAGTAAATGTTGTTTCACGTAATAAATATCCTGAAAAACTGTCATTAAGTTATAGTTAAATTATAAATTTATATTTGAACTTCTGTGGTAAATGTTCATCCTTAAAACTTAGATTTTTGAAAATTCAAGTTTCCAGATACTGCATTTGTTTTCAGTAACGTAGCCTGTCATTCCGCTAAATTAAAAATACCCACATCCATTACTGTGACCTGAAAATCAATCTATTTTTTGAGGATCTTTTTTAGGGGGAAAAAAGTCTTATAGAAATATTTTAAGTACGTATTTAGAGTTTCATCGTTTTAGTACGTTACCTTAAAAGGACAATATCAGGTCCACTGAAAGGCGATTTGGTCTTAGGCTTGTTTCCTAGAAGCAGAGTTATTAGACCCACAGGTGAGAGGACTGTAGGCTCAGAATGTCCTCTGGGGCGCCTGCTCCAGTGGGCTCTGTGTTCCCTGGCCTCCGAGCCTGATCGGTCACGTCTCTCTGGACCGGCCCACCCAGTTAAGTAGTTTTGTGTCAGATGGGAATTTTAAACTTTTGGATTAAGTACAAGATTTGTGGATTGGACCCATAAACCTTACAACATGTAAACACCCAGCACAAAACTTATAGCAAAGCAGACGCTCAGAAATGCAGGTTGAATTGGAAGTTACTCTCAGGTCAGGAGTCTGTACAACCCACATCCTGGGTCTAGGAACGCCCGTGAGCAGTGTGGTTGCACAGAACGGCGATGGCGGCGGTTGGAAGCCTGCGTGGGCTTCCCTGAGGTGTGTTTCTCCGTCCTCCGCAGACCTCTTTGGGCTCGTGGTCTTCCTGGGTGTAGAGCCTTACTGCGTCAGGCACTGGTGGGCCCGCCTCCTCTACCGCCCCTACTGCAGGAAGAGCCCACAGCCCCTGTACAGCTTCATGGCCCGCATCCTGTGGCGCTCCGCGAAGAAGGACGTGCTCGACCAAGTCAGTAGAGGGCCTTGTGTCCTGGGGCTTGTTGGAGCAAGGGGGCGGTACTGGGGGCTGACTTCTCTCCGCCCCGCAGATCCAGATCCCCCCGCAGACGGAGGAGGTGCACCGGCTGCGCTTCTCCCCCGTGGAGCGGCACTTCTACCACCGCCAGCATGAGGCATGCTGCCAGGACGCCGTGGCCAAGCTCAGGAAGATCGCCGACTGGGCGCTGAAGCTCAGCAGCCTGGACAGACGGACCGTCAGCTCCATCCTGTACCCTCTGCTCCGGCTCCGGCAGGCCTGCTGCCACCCACAGGCTGTCCGTGGGGAGTTCTTGCCGCTGCAGAAGAGGTGATGCGTCAGGTCCCTTTCACTGCTGTCTGTCCAGCTTCCTGGCCCTCCAGGAACACACGGGCTGTCCCTTGACCCACAGGGTGAAAGCTGGAGGATGGAGGGGCTGTCTGTGTTGGGCGGTGTTGGCGCCTGCTCAGTCTTGAGACTCAGCTGTGGGCTGGCAGTGGGGGAGCGAGGCACAGAGCAGACCAGGTAGCCTTGCTGCGCCTGTAAACTTGGGCTGTTTTGGTGAGCAGACCATGTCAGGTATTTGCAAGGACTTGGGAAAGCTTATTTTTCATTTTATTTTATTTTTTAGTTAGAACCAATTTGTAGTAGTATTAAGAAATCCTTTTAATGGAGCTATTTAAATTCATGAAAATCTACCAGTTCTTTGAGAAGTTTTGCACAGTTTAAATACTTGACTGTTTTGATCAGTCATGTAGAAATCCTTCCCTTGCCCATTGTGTGGTTACCACCTAGTATATCATGAATTGTCCATCCACTTCTCATAGTTGTTGGTAAACGCTTCCTGTCGGATTTTGTTTCTGTCAATGCTTAGAGCAGAGAACAGGAGTTGGCAACATCGGGAGGTTCTCTAGCACAGCTCCGCCTCCCTCACTCTGTGAGAAGAGTGAGCGTGCTTAAGGAAGGTCGTGGTGCATCTGTGAGCAGTCAACAAGCAGCCGCACTGCATGGAGGAGCGCGGAGCGCAGCAGCGCCCCCGCCCGCAGGTCAGGGCCTTTTCCTTCCTGCCGGGCTCCGGGCAGGCCTTGTCGGAGCACGGAGGACCACAGGGTCTTCCTTTACTTTGCTATCTCCTTCTTAAGAAACATTTTCCACTGTTGTTTCCATTTCTTTTAGGTCGCTTAAAAACGTTAGACACTTCTCTGCCTAGAAAAAGACATGAGAGTTGAGTAGAACAAGACTGAGCTTTGGGCCTACAATTGCCGTCCGCCCTGAAACAGCGCAGTGTTAGTGCTGTTCGGAGCCAGGCCCGGCTCGTTCCATCGTCGCATTTGCAGCCAAGAGAGCTGAGCTGTGGCGGGGTTGCTGCTTGTCTCAGCGCCGCTCGGGCGGGTGTCAAGGCCTGGCACCATGGGCTACAGGCGCGATATTGAGGTCAGCTCTGATCCGCGAAGAGCAGGATGCAGCAGCAGCCTTGAGCAGTCCATTCCTGAACTGGGCACAGTTTATGACGAGTAAAACAGCTGAAGCAAATTGTGCCCAATTCTGGCCCGTTTTTTTCCTAGGAGGACGTGAAGTGTAAGCTGGCTATTACACTTCTTTCTAGGAAGATTCCGAATAAGTTCAATAGTTATGCTTACATATTTCTGAAATAGTCTAAACTTGAGATGATTTTTTAAAAGCAGTATTTCTGGAATATAATTGCTTAATAGATTTAGTAGAAGAGGAAAAACATTAGGTAAGATTCCAAAAAGAATTGCCCTGGCTTGAAATGGACCGTTTTAAAGTGACTTTTTCTTTCTTCTTCTCCCCCATCTTTCACTCTTGTAAATTATTTTGGGTGTTTACTTTGTTTTTCTTGTGTGAATCTAATCTGATGCAGAATTATCCCCAGAAGGGCTGTAGCTTAGTAAAATTTCTGATTCTGTTTTGTCAAGGTAATATGAAGTTTAAAAACGATAGTGAATAAGTTTTTTGGGACAGTGGGGGAAATACCCTTGGAGGGAGGCTTTCCTTTGTAGGCCTTGATTAAAGTCAGCTCTTTGTGATAATCCTGTTCATTCTTTTAACTAACCACTCCAAGACTAGCTGGCATATTTGATTCAAAACAGATATGCATTTGGATAAACAAAAAGAAAATTGTTTTTAAGGACTCTTGGGTGCACAGAGGAAGTGAGACTTAATAAAGGAAACTATACGGTATCTTCTTTACCATGGAACCTTGGTTTTCTCCTGGTCCTCCACAAAGCATCGAGTCTTTCCCTTTTTTCAGATGGAGCTTCTTGGGGGACATGTAGGATAATCACACACTTTTGATTATTTAAAAAAGTAATATTTTAAGCTGCGCTGGCTTTGAACTTTGAAATTTTGCAGTCTTACTGAACTGAGATTATGATATTAAGAGGACTCTCCATCCACTTCCCTCCCACTCTATATTAATAGCTCAGTACACATTTTGGAGAACAGTTCAATTTTTAAGTCTATAACAGTTTCGATTAGAGACTTGTAACTGAGTTGTCAGTTATTCTTAGCTGTGTGATGACATGTCTTTGGTATGGAACCCCACCTGGGAAGGAGAATCACATCATCCAAATTATTTTCATGGCTTTGGAAATTTCTTTTAAAATTAGGAATATGCCATTTTTATTGCTGCACTCCAGATATGAAAGGCTTTTTTTCTCTTTTTATTGTATTTCTTGATTCCCACATGAGAGAATTAGATCACCATTGACTATTTTCTTTGTAGTTGTGTTAACTATATCTCTTTGGCCTAAAACAGTGAGACATTTATGTCCACAATTCTCTGATGTTTCAGAAATAAATTTCTTTGTTTTCTTGTGAATCAGAACATTTTTTTTTTTGTTGTTGTTGTTTGTTTCATTTTGTTTTTTGGCACACGGTATTATCAAGATACATTTTCAGGTGCTAGAAGAGATATAAAGAGGAATTAGAGTTTGTTCTTGTCCTTAAGTAGGTTACAGACAAGTAAAGGAAATCATGGGATTATGGATTTTAATATACAGTGTATGTGATAAATTTCACAAGAAGGCACACAGTTGGAGTAGAGAAACAATTTCTGACTTAAGTGGCTAGGGTTTAACAGCCTTCTGGAGGAAGTGCATTTGAGTTGAATTTTGTTTTCAATATATCACGTTGTCCTTCGGATGATTTTTCTAGTTCCGTTCAACAGTATTGACTGGAGTGGGAAGAATATAGAGAATTGCTTGCTGGAAGAGTGCAGCGCCACTGAGTTAAAGATGATAGTGTATAAGCGGAGATGGAGAGAGAGATGTGGGAGACATCGCAGAGCCTGTATGAGTCTTGTACTCTTGATCATGTCGGAAATCACACTCCCTCTGAAATAACTCTTGGGGTTTTCTTTCTGGTGTTGAGCTACCTGCCTTTTCTTTTAGCACCATGACAATGGAGGAGCTGCTGACATCGCTGCAGAAGAAGTGTGGGACGGAGTGCGAAGAGGCACATCGGCAGCTCGTCTGTGCCCTCAACGGCCTGGCTGGCATCCACATCATTAAAGGTAGCGCTAGCTGTTCTTCCAGGTCTGTTCTGAGGATGCTGAGCAGGGCTCACCACCGCAGGACTCAGAGCCCCAAAACGGAGCAGTCACACAGAACATCCCAGAGTCCCTGAAAATGAGAATGCCAATAAGGTTTGACTTTGTATGTTACTCACCGTCCATAATCGTGAACAACTGAAAATAACCTAAATATCTAGCAATAGAGGAGTATTTAAGTTTAGACCCATTCTTTCAATAGAATACTGCTCATTTATTTAAAAAATAATTTACAAAACTTTACTTTTTGTAAATCCATTCTTTCAGCAAATACTTGGGTGCCTGTTTTGTGCCAGTTACGATCTAGGTACAAATATAATGCAGTAAACTAAGTCTCTGGTTGTGTGGAACTAAAATCCCTATGAAGGGAGACAGATAAATACACTCATAATGTATATGTTATGCACAGAGTTAAAGCAATTTAGAAAGCAGTTTCTAGTGGTTTTACATGGAAATGCGATTACTGGGCTATTTCTTGTCTCTCGGGGATCACTCTCTTCCTTTGCCTGATGTCTGGTGTCATACATTTTTTCTATTTTAGTTGTTTCAGGAAGGAGGTTAAATCCATTTTCTGTTGCTTTACCTTGGCCAAAAGCAGAAGTTATATAATTTCAGTGAGCAATATTTAGTAAACACCTTTCCATATAAATGGGAGAACTATTAGAATGATATCCTATAAGTTCAAGAGTTAAAATTTAACATGTTAGGTAGAGACAAAGGGAAACATAAAATCAAACTTCTAGGGATGAAAATATCAGTGTCTGATATAAAACTTATACTTTAAGCATAATTTTTGTCTAATAGCAGATTAGACATTGCAGAAGAAAAGCTTTTTGAAGTTGAAGACTAGGACTGAAAAATTTGAAAAGAGCGTCACTGAGATTGTCAACAACTTCAAGTGGCCTGTTTGTAAATTTAATTGGACTTCTTGAAGAAAAGGGAAAGATTGGGATGGTTGGATAGGAGAAAAAATAGCTGACTATATATTAGCAATGTATTGTGGGATTTATAACATGCAAACATAAATTGTACTACAACAACAGGATAGAGGCTGGGAGGGGAAAATTGGACATGTAATGCTATAAAGTTTCTAACACTGAATGGTGTGGTAAAATATAACAAGAAGGTAGACTGTGATAAGTCAAAGATGTTTAACCACTAAAAAATACAAGTAGAGTTGATCTAAAAGTGGAGGTAAAATGGAATAATAAAATATTCTCTGGGAAGCGGATGTTGCTCAAGTGACTGGGCTCCTGTCTACCATATAGGAAGTCCAGGATTCGATTCCCGGGGCCTCCTGGTGAAAAGCAAACTGGCCTGAGCATCGAGCAGGCCTGAGTGGAGAGCTGGCCCACGCAGAGAACTGGTGCAGCAAGATGACGCAAGAAAAACAGACACAGAAGAGACAGTGCGAGACGCAGCATATCAGGCTGCTGAGGTGGCACAAGAGATTGAGTACCTCTCTCCCACTCCAGAAGGTCCCAGGATCAGTTCCTGGTGCCGCCTAAAGAGAAGACAAGCAGACACAGAAGAACACACAGAGAGCAGACAGCAAGCACAGAACAACAGGGGGGAGGGGGGCAAATAAATAAATAAATTTAAAAAACAACAACAACAAAAATATACTCAACTGGAAATAAAGCAGGGAAAAAAGAAGAAAGGGAACAAAGAATAGATAGGACAAATGGCAAGATAGTGGATTTTAACCCAATCATATCAGTGATCACATTGAAAGCAGATGCCTAAACACCCCAATTAAAAGGCTGAGATTGTCAGATTGGGTAAAAAATCAATACCCAACAATTTGCTGTCTATAAGAAACCCACTTTATATTTAAAGATGCAAATGTAAAAGGTGAAATGTAAAAAGATGGAAAGAGAAACCATTTTAACACTAACCAAAAGAAAAGTGAAGCGGGTATATTACTGATTGTAGTAACAGACAAGGTAGATTTCAGAGCAAGTAATATTACCAGGAATAGAGAGGATTGTTTTATCACTAGAAAATAAGTCCAAAACATTTATACACCTAACAACAGAGCTTCAAAATAAGTGTAACAAAAAACTGATAGAACTGCAGTGAAAAATAGACATAACAACTGTATTCAGAGATTTCTATACCTCTTCTCAATTATTGACAAGTTGACAGAAATTAAATGCGGTAGAAGATTTGAACAACACTATCAAGCAACTTAATTTAACATTTATAGAGCACTTCACCTAACAAAAGAAAGTACGTATTCTTTTCAAGTACACATGGAACATTTACCAAGATTGGGCATATTATAGGCTATAAAACAAATTTAAAAGGATCCAAGTTTTATAAAGTTTGTTTTCTGACCATAGTGGAACTAATTAGGTATGTATAGCAAAATGATATCTGGGATGTTCCTAAATATTTGGAAACTAAATGTCACACTTTTTTTTTTTTTTTTTTTTT